>APFE030748238.1:0-16976 GCA_000404065.3 Pinus taeda | reverse complement strand
AAAAAAATTATTAGCTAGTTTGAAATATAAAATTATGCATATTACCAAAGTTCATTGCATGGATTTCTAAATTATTAGTCACTTTAATTTCTAAGCCAAATATTTTATATAATATGATTATGTTTAATACAATTACTTAAACTAACTTGTTCATTTATTTGAAGACATGGTCCTCACTCTCTATTTAACTTGGAGTTATGATCTGATTGTTCATCTTGTCCTAATGATGAACCACACTGGTTGGTTCGAAACGCGTCGACCTAATTCTACCAATGTGATTTCTTCCGAAAATGTCTTCAAATAATCAAAATATGGATCACAAAAGCTCAAGTTTAATTAACTTTTTCATTGTTGAAAGCATTTGTCTATGTAATTTTAGTTCTTTATTGTTATTTTTACTTCAATTTACCTATTAATTACTTTTTAGGTAAGAGGCAAGTACTAAGTAGCTACTCTGCATATTACACTTGTTTTATCAAATATTTCTTAAATATTTAACATTAACATCATCATTATTTTAAATCTCATTGTTCATCTCCTCCCTTTTTTAAGTTTATTTGCCTCTTTCTGATAACAACTATTCTCCCCTTTTTTTTACCCTCATTTTTGCAATGGTTATTTTCTTACCACTCTATTTAATCATCTCTCAGTGCTCATTCGTAGTATCAAATATTTCTTGTCCTTGATGACAGGTGGAGTGTCCACTTAAAACATTGCACGTCTCAAAACAAAAACACAATGTACTTCCAAAAAATCTCTAATGACACCTATCAAACCACACTCCAATAATATGAGAGTTTTTATTCTTGGTTCTGAGGATAAGCGGCCCAACTAAGGAATGCCTTCCAATTTTTTTACAAATCTCCTACGTCGAGATTTGGTTCCTCTTGTGGGATTTCAAAAATTGAACCAAAGAGCAAAAGGCTCTAGGCTGATAATGGCCCTCATCTTGAATAGCTCTAATATCAAAGGCAAGTTACTTCACCAAAACCCTTCTCCTTTCCTTGCTCACAACATTGTCTCAAGTTACGACCCATGGATCAAATGTTTGACAAACAAGTTGAAGGATTGAATCTATGATCCACATCAAAACCCTTCTCCTTTCCTTGCTCACAACATTGTCTCAAGTTACGACCCATGGATCAAATGTTTGACAAACAAGTTGAAGGATTGAATCTATGATCCACATCAAAACCCTTCTCCTTTCCTTGCTCACAACATTGTCTCAAGTTACGACCCATGGATCAAATGTTTGACAAACAAGTTGAAGGATTGAATCTATGATCCACATCAAAACCCTTCTCCTTTCCTTGCTCACAACATTGTCTCAAGTTACGACTCATGGATCAAATGTTTGACAAACAAGTTGAAGGATTGAATCTATGATCCAGATAACAGCTCTACAGACTTCCAATCACTAAACAACAAAGTGAGGGCTCATAGAATGGCTTCAACTTAGGTAATGGCTAGATCCTTGCACCCTTGATTGATCAGCATGAGACTATGTATTCTTTGCTCCAGCTCCAATTCAAATACAATGGCTGGTTCAAGTGACAACCATATATCATTGTTGTTTCAAAACCATAGCCACAAACCTTTTGCTCCAACCCCATTAAATTTTTTTAGAACACCAAAAACATTCATTTACTTGTCATCCCAACTCTTTTACACTCAAAGTCGTAAACTCAAAACACCACTGATTTTGTTTCTAGGAATTTGCACCTTTATTTTTCATTAATCTGTAGTTCTCGAAAACCCAAAAGCCAAAGCAATAAAATCATATCTACACCAATTGCTCAAGTTATTCACTCTTATTTATTCAATCACAGTACATTTATTTACACTTGTGTCATCCCAACTCCTTTACACTCCAAAGTTGTAAACTCAAAACACCACTGGTTTTGTTTCTTGTAATTTGCGCCGTTAATTTTCATTAATCTGCAGTTCCAAAGTAATAAAATCATATCTACACCAATTGCTCAAGTTATTCACTCTTATTTATTCAATCATAACAAGTTATTCACTCTTATTAATTCAATCATAATACATTTCTTTACATTGATGATAAGAACAATGATTTTATTAATTTAACGTAATGCAAACTCATGTTGCGTTGTTCTTTTTTCTTACTTGTTTGCTATGTTGTAGATACTTCTCTAGTGTTTTTTTTTATTTCCTTCAAATACAATAATAATAGAACATAATCATGTATCAATATGCTACTTTGTAGATTTGACAAGCCCTTCAGAATAATGAGATCACATATTTGTCTCTAAGTATTTGTGACCCATTTCATCATTTTGTCACTTCATCCAATGCTAATTTCATTCTTGCAATTAGCTGTTGTTACCTCTCAGGATTTCATTTCTTTACTTCGCTTATTTTTCTTTTCAACGAGTTAAATCAGACCAGAATTATTCATCACCACCAATGATTTTTTCTGTGATTATTTTTCAATACCAAGTTGATAAAGTTTTGACGCAAATTTTGTATGATTAAATAACCATCCTGGCAATGTGGGAGCGTACTATGTTTTCCCAATTTTGAAGACGTAATGCTATTTTACCTTGAGGTTTTTATCCAACCTAATGGGGTAAAACCCAACACAACCAATTACAGGAAGTTTCAGACCCTGGCCATGCTACTAAATGAACTCATCGAGGTAAAATGAACTCAAAAAGGCAAATTTCGCATGACTAAATAACCATCCTGGCAATATGGGAGCCGACTCTGTTATCCCAATTTTGAAGACGTAACACTATTTTAGTTTGAAATGTTCACCCAACCTAATGGGAAAAAACAAACATAGTCAATTATGGGAAGTTTCAGACCCTAGCCATGCTACTACATAGACTCATCGAGGCAAATTTTGTATGATTAAATAATCATCCTGGCAATATGCGAGCCTACTCTGTTTTTCCAATTTTGAAGACGTAATACTATTTTAGTTTGAAATTTTCACCCAACCAAATGGGAGAAAACCCCCAACACAGCAAATTATGGGAAGTATGAACTCATCGAAAGGCCCAAACATCTTGACTATTATCTGCAATCCAAACATCATGTTGTGCTATATCATATTTCCATCACCTTGACCAACAACTCAAAAATTAGAAAGGAATACATGAAATATGATAGAAAAGCAAACAATTAATAAATCTCAACCTTCATTACAACCACTATGAGGCATTCAGTACATCCTCGATTGAACTTTTATGCTATGCCAACAAGAGCGAACAATACTAAAACAAAACTTCAATAAGAAAACAGAAACAATTAGGGGCAATAACATAAAATAACAATTCAAACAATAAGCCAAATCGAGTTATTCAAAAGAAGGCCATCTCATTATTGTCACAACAACTTAATCATCACGTATCTAGGCATGGAATGGGGTCCTAAGCCTAATACAGGTTATATTCTTATACAAATAATTTTTCATGTTTCTTTTTAGACATTTGAACATATTTATTAAATGCAATATCATATCATTTGATGACTGGTATAACTCTGATGTATCTAACGACACCCCCACACATATGCTAGGAACCCAACAGTTAATAGTGAATCCACATGTCACGAACAATGCCAAATCATAAATATGGAGTCAATGGGACCACTTTGTTTTTGAAGTGGATCGACTAGGAGTTCCATATGGGCAACCTAATTATAGGCCTTGAAACAGCATAATAATCACAATATGTTTTTGGAAACCTACATTACTGAACCAACTGCTACTTTCCTTCCTGACAAAGCTACCTTGTAGGGTTGTTTTCATGAAAAAATGGGCAATCAAAAATTTTCGTTACTAATATATCCTTCATTAACAAGTTCCAAAAATTCATCTCTCTAAGAAATATGTCTGCATTCAAAGCATCACCAAAATGAACGGAGAAGCAACATTGTTGAAATTATTCCACTATGCATCACTAAGCTGCCTTCTCTCATCAAGCTATCTACTTTGACAATTAGGTCAGGCATACACATCATATCTGCCTAGAACGAAAATATAAATGCTACATCAACCAGCAGCAATCTTTACAAGGTCTAGTAAATATAAAAACGGCAAATGCCTTGTGCAGAGGAGATTCCAAAACACCAAACTTACTCAAATTTCAAATAGAGATTCAGGGGGTCACCAATCTCATTTGTAATGAGAGTGGTAATCAGTATCATGACCTTATTAGAGAACTCGAAAACAATGGTGCAATTTAGAGCACCCCAAAACAATGGTGCAACCAAACAATTATTATTGTACAGTAAAATTAATGAGCACTAATAGCCTCAGAAGAGGGATTAGTACTCTCAACAGTATCCCACATCTTAGCTCCAAACTGGGAGTTCACCATGCTCTTCTCATCATTTGAGATATAAACAGTTGCAGGCACTGAAAATTTTATCTCTGCTTTGACATAATCATAAGTATGATCCACAACATTGGGTATAGCTGTTGCATGCTTAAGTCTTGCTTTTTCTGCTCTTGACCCTATCACTTGGCCCAGAATGGAGGCTGCAATTGTGAAAGCCATAGCAGACTTTGGCATGTTTACAGACTTCCTCAGCATTGCAATAAAGGGAATTGCTGAATGAATAGCAACAAACCAGGCTGGTGAAAACTTCTCTGTGTGTTCCCTCCAGACACCTAACGGGACATTAACAGCCATTCCCAGCAGCCCAATTGCAAGCATCTTTGCAGGTAATGGTTTTGGTCTCAAAGACTTTACTAAAGCCGTCCTTGCCAATGCAGCACGGGCTGCAACCACAGCAGGGGGGCATTTTATCTTCATTCCAGGTGGGAGCTCCAAAAGTTTTGCAACCAAAGGTAAAACCTTGCTCACAGCTTGATAAGATTTAGCAATCGGACATTTTCCTGTTTCCAGCCATTCAATGCCAGTTGCCTCATGAACTCCACCCTACAATATTGCAAAATAAATCTCAGCATATCAATGAAATAACAAGTTTTTATAGAAATAGCATGACCTACAGCAAGTATAATTAATAAGTGTCAAGTGGTTCATGAAAAAACAAAATTCATGGAGTTTGACCCAAAAAAGAAAACAGATAGAAGTTTGTAAAACAAGAAGTTTTTCTGGAGGTCTGGTATAATATAAAAAAGCAGATATACATCAGCATAAATCAAATGCAGAATAAATAAGTACACGGACTTATAAAAAAAGGACAAGTAAAACAGCAAAGACGTAATCTTAAATATCAAAAATCTGTGTTTTGTAGGTTTGGCTGGGGGTAAGGTTGGAGCTTTAGTTACACAGCATGAAGCAGAGAGCTATAGGTTTGCCTCTCCAAGAAAATTCAAACAGACAAAGCAACCATTCGCATCCATTATAAGAAAAGACAATGGAATAGAAATAAATAACAGAAATGTGATTGTTCAAGAAGAATTTTACCAAAATAAAATACAAACGAATGAACATCATAAATGCAACAGTCCAATATAGCATCCATGCATATATAAATAAATCCCATTAACTGTGTAAACAATGCATGCAATTATATAGAGAAATGCACGCACATCTCTTTGTCAGCCCTCTTCAGAGAAAAAAGAACATTTGGGGATGGATGGATTATGAGACAGTGTGGTACATGTATACTGAACACAGTAAGATTGGCAGCCATCTCTTTTATTTATGGAAAAGGAAATTTGTGCAACCTTTAATGGGGATGCTTTCCCCTTTCATCTGATGAGATGCAGCTTTTAGATCAGAGTTGGCAGTCTAGATCACATCCAGAATTGGCATTGATGGAAAGGCCATAGACTATCATCATATTAGGGCCATGGAAGATAAGCTATCAGTCCTCAGTCCTTACTTATGTAGGGAATGGTGGTCTGTATACTTCTTCATGTATCCATTAATGAAATATTTAATATTACTACAGCAATTGTTTTCAAAATTCAACCCACAAATAAAATACACAAAGATACAATAATATGGAGCATGTCATTGAGTTTTCTAACACAGGAGAGCATCATAAAAATGTTATCAGTGTTCAAAATGCAGCTACATTGCAACAACAAACTAGAGATTAAACATCGTATCCACATCGGGCAAGGACAATTGTAGAAATTTCAAATTAAACAAGCATAAGTGAACATGCTTTCCACCTAAACTCTCAGATAAACAACCTGACCTACAAAAAACTTAATGCAGTATGCTGAAGTTACCTCTTTTAATGGGTCTGACTTCTTTTCATTTGTCTCTCTTCTCTTTCCATTTTTCTTATTTTGTTTGTGCTTTGCCATGAAAAAATCAAAACTGAAAGGCCCACCAAGCCCAAATGCTGATAGACTGACAGTTGCTGCTGATGCTGCAAATGGATGAAACTTTGTGCTTGCAGTATTGTCTGCATCAGGCAATGTCTCAGAAATATTGTCCGATGACCTTCCAGAAAGTGGAACCACCCCATCACAGCCATGAAAAAGTCTGAAAGCGGTCTCAAAACTGGGTCCATCCTCGAAGATGGGACCCCGTACTCCTTTCACCTGCACATGCAATACCAAGATTTTCAGACCTCTTGGTTACTTGCTCTATATCAGACTTAGTCACCCTAGCATAGTCCCAATTCCAGTACATATAAAACAGTGACCTAACAATCTACAACTAAACAAGAATCTGTGAAAGAAAATTAAGACAGCCAAATGATAACTAGCAATTGCTCCTAATGATGCAAAGGAACATTATTGCTCATGTATTTCCTACCAAACATAAAGATAATTATAGAAACACAATTGCAACTCCAGAGGAATATTTATGTTTTCTTTAATGAATCTTTTTAAAAACTGCAGTATGAATGTATCGGTTATATATTCATAATGAACATGTACAATTGGACCAAGACAAAACATGAAAACAGATGTTGAAACATGTTATTTGTTTGCATAAATTAAAGCTGTAATCATTACGTCCAAGTTACATGCTACTTTTTGAGTTCTTAGAGATTTATGGTATGTACACTTGTAAATTTATGGGCCTCATAATTATGTAAATTACATTAGTAAATATTTGACGCCTTATAAAATTATTTAAATCAGCCCACTTTACTCTGACATTTCTGACTTTAAAAGGGCAAATCTCAATCGAAAATTCAATTGTATTTGGAAAGATCACTAAGATAATCAAGTATATTCGGAGGTTTAGAAGATAGAATATCTTGAAACATGCATGCTCACGTACACTTAAAGGTGTTTCCAAATATAGAGACGTCTTGAAAATTGAATATCCCAAAAGTCATATGGATTTTGTGGTCCATGTGTAGATCGTTTTTAGGGACACGGAAAAGTAAATATCTGTTATATATTATAGCAATCTTGAACATAAGGACGAACAATATGCCAATAATAGCCTTTATGGATGCCTTTATTTTCATAAAATTCTATGTTTTCTACCTTTGATTTGTCGCGCCCTGCTACAGAAGGAAATCTGGAAAGTTGTTTACAACTTCACATGACCACTGTTCTTTTTAAAATAAGCAACTCACAAGATCTCAGAAATGCTACCTTTTTTAGATCTTCCATCTGAGGATCACAACACTTAATTATAACAGGTTTAAGCAAGAAAATGCAATGCACGGTGTTTGAATTTAACTCACCTAAGTCCTTCTTGGTGCCAATGGCCTCACTATGATTGAGAATATGGACATCTAGAGATGGTGAGCACATAGTTAAACCAGTGTTGATAAAATCGACAAAAAGTTTCTTGCGAGATAAAATCGCGATTTTCCACTTTGGAAAAAATTGTGATTCTTTTGAAAAGTCACAAATCGTGTTACGACCATAAAAATCACCAAGAAGGCACAACCGCGAGGTTTAAAAGAAAGATTTGGGTTTTTATTTGTCATTTTGTCTTTTTTTGCTGTTGGAGAAGGAAGGAGAAGAGCTTGTGGTGATTTTCAAAGAGGAATTGAGGGCCTAACAGCCATTATCATCACCAACAAAGATTTTTTGTGGATCAAAGGTTCAAGATCATTTGCCAAATCAGCCAGACAGGCTTCTCTTCTTCCATTCACAGGTATGTTCTTAAATACCCACATGTTACTGATTTTTTCCATACATTTAGGCATATGTTTGCTTGCCTCTTTGCCAACCAATGTTTTCCTTCTACTATTTTTGTCATTTGCTATGATTTTCTCCCATGAACCAATGCAAGGGTTTTTTGCATATTTGGACAGCAAGCTTGATTTTTGTTTTTAACTTTTTTATGCATCCTCTTATTGCCATTTTTCATTGCAAATAATCTAATTTAAATTTCTAAAAAAGTGATTTTTAAATAAGGAAGCTGTAATTTTTTGTACAGTGGGGGTTTAATGTCATTTTTTTTTTCTGTTTTTTGTGCCCTAGGATTGAATTTTGAAGTTGTCCGTTAAACATTTCCATTGAAAATATGCCAAAGCCCTTGGACCCATTTTGGCAGTATAGAAAACCTGAACGCGGGACAAATCGGCAAATACAGAATTGCAAATTGTGTGGGCTGCATATGACAGGAGGGATTTGCCAATTGAAATACAATCTGGCTAAAACCTTTGGACATGATGTTGCACTTTGTCCTAAATCTAGCCCGGAGGTTATGAGAGTTGCACATGATGCAATTTATACAAAGGACAAAAAGAGAGGAGGTAGCTGCAAACAGGGCTGAACGTTCAAGTAGATCTTCAGGGCTATCTACCTCTGAGACTAAGCCTAAGGGTAGTGGGAGGGGCTCCACAGCTTCACCTACTAAGATGTCATCATTTTTTGTTCCACGAATCGGAGTTGGAGCACAACCTTAAATCAAGTTGGTGATAAAAACAAAGGAGAAGCAAGAAGTAGACAAGATTACGGGGAGGTATCCTTTCTGGAGTGACTTACCTATCAACATCACCAAAAACAATCCATTTTTGCAGCCAATTTGTGATGTTATTGTTGTTATGGGCCCAAGGTACAAAAGTGCTACATATGAGGAGTTGTGGAGGCCAATCCTTCAAGCAGAAAAGAAGGACGTCAACTCTATATTGGCAGAGTTGAAGGAGTCATGAGAGTTCTCTAGATGCATACTAATGTCTAATGGCTAGACAAATAGGAAGGGTAGGACCTTTCTAAATTTCTTGGTACATTGTCCTAGAGGTACCATGTTTATCAAATCAATGGATGCATCAGCACATATAAAAGATGTGGCATTGATATGTGAGTTGTTAGATGGTTTCCTCCAAGAGATTGGTTTGCATATTG
This sequence comes from Pinus taeda, assembly GCA_000404065.3. Classification (NCBI taxonomy): domain Eukaryota; kingdom Viridiplantae; phylum Streptophyta; class Pinopsida; order Pinales; family Pinaceae; genus Pinus; species Pinus taeda. The sequence goes on along the minus strand of APFE030748238.1, from coordinate 7,756 downwards.
TGGTGCAAATCATAACAAATAATGCAACTAATTATGTGGTTGTTGGTAGGATGCTAATGGACACACACCACTCATTGTTTTGAACTCCATGTGTTGCATGTTGTATTGATTTGATGCTTGAGGATATGGGGAAACTCTCCTTCATCATGGAGGTGATTGATATGGCTAGGAGCATCCCCAACTTCATATATAACCATGCTTTTGTTCTTAGCCTCATGAAAAGATACCCCAGAAATAGGGAGTTGCGGCATCCTACAATCACACATTTTGCCACCAACTTCATTACTCTCCAATCTTTACTTCAATGTTAGTTTGAGTTGAAGCAAATGTTTGTTTGTGATGAGTGGCATGATTGTAAATATAGCAGGAGATAAGATGGGAGAGCCATTGCTAAATTGGTGTACACTGACTCCTTTTGGCAAGGAGTAGAACCTGTAGTAAGGTTCTAAGATTGGTAGATAGTGATAACCCTGCAATGGCTTATTTGTATGAGACCATGGATGGGCCAAAGAGACTATTCGAGCTTATTATGTGGACAAGGGTACCCCTGGGTTTAATAAACACATGATGCTATGGGAAGTGATTAATAATCAGTGACAAGGATGCTTCATTGACCCATTCGTGCAACAACACTTTTCCTCAACGCTGCATTTTCTTACAAATGCAACTTTGATTTTGATGGAAGAGTGATGGAAAGGCTCCATATTTGTCTTCATCGGATGGTACTGGACTATTTGGCTTTGAAGATGTTATTCTTGAACTGACCACTTTCATGCCACGTAAGTGACAACTCATGACTCATTAGAATTTACTAATTTAGAATTCTAGATTTTTTAAATTCAATTATGTTTTATTTGAAAGTTTAATTTGTTGAAGGAAACATAACTAGGTTCGGTCTTCATAAATGTACTTTTGATATTTGCATTTATTCAAGAAAAGAAATATTATTTTTATAATTTATGTCAATGAGTTTCTTGCTCACTGAAATAGGTCTAGCACAAGTTAAAGAGCTATAGGTGAGTCAAATAGTCAAAAGAAAATGTTGAAGACCTTAAGGGCATGTTGCACCATGTATATGTTTGTATAGAAGTCAAAGAATAGTCCTCCAAGCAAAGTCAAGTCTCTTCCAAAGAAAAGGCACCATTAAAGAGTCTCCTCCAAGCATATGACACCACCAACAAAGCCATCTGAAGTAAGCATAACAAGTCAGCCTGCAAACAGTCTTTAAGTCAGCCTTCTAGTCGGCCTAAAAGGTGGGACAGTCCTCTATATATAGAGGTTGTCCACTCCATTACAACATCAACCAAGTGGCTCTGAAATCTGCGAAGAAAAGAGGAAAGAGAAAGGGTAACAAAGGACGGAGAAGAGGTCTCCTAGTGCAGCGAAGGAAGGAGGAGAAAAACAAAAGTAAAGAGGATTGTTTCTAGGGCTAGAAACAGTCACACGTGCGAAGCAAAGGTGGTTAAGTCTGCAGCTATGACAACACGGACAAACAGTCCATGCACTAGTGTTGTTTGGGCTTAAAACTAGGCCTCCCAATTAAAGCGAAGAAGCCTATCTCTCTAGCGAAGGAAAGAAACCCTCATTCTCTAGGGTACGTATCACACGTGGGAAAATTAGGGCAGTTGTACAGTCATACACCTAGACTTCAAGAAGAGTTTCATTGGATCAAGAGAAGGGTGTCTCCTTAAGTGAAGAACATCTCAAAGGAAGGAAGAAGAATATCTCATCAAGAAGCTAACATAGCCGAGGTCTATCTCTAGACAAAGCAGTGAAGAAAAAGGACGAAGTGTTGGGGAGCAAAGTGTTGGAAGGAGGAAGTCCATGTGTCGGGGAGCATAGTGCAGAAAAAAGGAAAGACTTGACTTGTGCTTGGAGGACATTCTAGTCAGGGGTCTAGGGTTTGGCATTGATCAATAAGAAGCTTCAATAAGAGAAACTTACTAAAGGGTTTTCCTCTCAAGAGAAGAGAGGTTTTGGCCCTGGCAAAGAGCCAACATTTGTGTTCTTGTCTTTATGTTTTTGGTAGCAGTTTGATGAAACACACACACTAACAATGAGAAGAAGATCAAGCTAAGATAATTGTAAAAGTACTTCACAGATTGTTATCAAGTCAAAGAAGAATCACACTACATAGGATTTCCCTAGATTCTTCAACATAATTATGTTTTAACTTTTCTTTATTTTGTTGTAGATGCAAAGTGGCGAAACTATGGTGCAAGGGCACCAAATTTATAGAAATTCGCCATCGAAATCCTCAATCAGACTTGTAGCACCTCGGGGTGTGAGCACAATTGGAGTGTATTTGAGAAAATACACTCAAAGAAACGCAACAGGTTATAACATTGAACTTCAACTGAACAGTTACATTTCTAGTACTCTAGGACCCTCAAGAGTCAAGGCTCATTAACTTTTTTATGATACTCTTACAAGTTGGAGTTCCCATGCCTTAATGACTTGGTGTATGTCTATTACAATCTTCGACTATGGATGAAGCAAATGGAGAGAACACTAGATGTGGGTGCCATTTCCATTGATAATATTGATGTATTGTCTAAGTGGAGGGTGGAGTTTGAGCTTTCCATCATGGAGGGGTCAACTGCATGGTTAGAGGAGGAACCAATAGTAGTACAACAACAAGAGCAGCAAAAGGAGGAGGAGGAGCAACAGGAGCATGTGGCAACATCAGCACCACCTTATATAGATATAGGAAAGCAAAGTTATATACCCATCAATCATTGTCTGACATTTGATGCAGGGTTAGTGCCTTCTACTGTTAAGGGCAGGCCTGGCAAATAGCCCATCATCTTTTCCCGTAAAAGTGGGAAAGGGCACTAATCTCAAAAAGATAGCTACTAGTTTTGTTTCTTTTTCCATTTTCATATAACTCATGATGATGAGATACATTTATATATGTGATGTTATTTTGTATTGGTTCTCCACATTTGAGTCCATGATTGGACAATTATCAAGAATCAATAGAATTTAGTATCACCTTTGATGTATGATTTTTATTTGACATCCACTACAATATATATATCAGTGCTTTCTTCATATTTATGTGCCAATGTGTTTATTTGATGTTGTTGTTGCATTATATGTTTTAAATCTGGAAAAAATATTATATATTATATATTTTGCACTTTTTATGTTTGCCATGATTTTCAGATTTTTTTTTCCAATTTTTTTGCCGATTTTTCCAAAACGATGTTTTCAAAACCCTCACCGATTTTTTGTCGATACCAATTTTTTCAACACCGAGTAAAACCATGCAAATTCAATGTGTTCAATGAATCATTTGAAGCACTGGGGCAAATGTAAAGAAACCAACTTGAGATGGAGGCATGAACACACTCCAATCGTCATCTACTATAGATGAGGAGTCTTATGCGTTGCATAATCGATCATAGCAGTGGTTGCATAATCGATCATAAAAGTGGTTGCAATGAACTTGGCTAACTCAAGAGATGGAAAAATGATGGAAGATGTTCCACCAGTCCTCTCATGGAAATTCTTGCATTGTGCACCTAGTAAAAGGGGCATGGGGCAATGTTGGGAAGATAGACAATCTAAATGCTTCCAATGGTCATCCCAGGTGAATCAACAAGAAAGGAAGTGCCCTAATGTCCCTTCAGAACATAAGGTCCATATTCAGAAAATGCCTTACAATGTAATAAGAAGCTTGAGACTAAACTCTAGAACATAATGCTAAAAGCAATATACAAGGCAAGGATCAATTTTAGGCCGTCTAGAATCTTCTTGAAAGTCAACACATGACGAGCTCCACATGTATGAGTAATGAGAGTTGACATGGCTTCCAGATGGTACTACAATGGACAAATCAATAGGTCAATTTCCAAAGAGCATAATTGTCTCATACAAACTTTGTTTTTGGTCCACCATAGCAAGATTTGAAGCTATCAACATGTGCTACTGTTTGGAACCATCAGTTGGGCCAATGAAGCCTTTTGACACCAAAAAGTGCATTTTGGGGGTCCCAAATGGGAGTTTTTCAATCTTAGCCTTGCTTAAGGAATTTCAAGATTAGTCTAAGTCTTCAACCCAAAGAATAAAAAAGGATGACAAATTATATAGGAATCAATTAAAGATCAACAACTTGGAATCAATGCCTAAACTAAGCTAAGTCAACATGGCCTAGCAAAAACTTGTCAATTGCAAGTCACTAAATAAAAAAGAACACGAAAAAATGGCCCTTCAAGTCCAATAGGCTCTTGCCAAATTACTATAGGGTTTGAGTTGTACTCTTACTTTTCAGCCTCACCAAGTCATTCGTCAAGCCAATATTGGCTACTATGAGAAAAATACATCTTAGAGCCTTTTTTAACCATCGCATCCATTGATGAAAAGCATATGCCATTGCACCTCTATTGTTTTGTTTCATCTTTCACACCTAAATAATGAAATATTGTTGTCAAACCATTAGTCGAGATAGTTATATCAATTGATAGTGTTATTTTGATATTGAATTATAGTATTAAGTATAGAAATTAATCCTAGAATTGAGAATACTTTTGCAACATTTTAAACAAAAGCTCACCTTGGAAACCTCCATGTAAAGTGTTGAACAAAGAAATCAGCAAGAATAAATCACAATGGAATTACCATCACAAAAGGAAAAGCTGACAAAGAATCTTAATGAAGCTTCTTTGAAAAAAAAGAAATTTGTTGAAAACAAAAGTTTAAAATCTAGTGGCTAAGGTATGGGGATGTAAATAAGCCTTCACATGATAACTCTAGAACAAACAAACTAAAATAAAATCTCACGAATGACAGATAGGAATGGAAATTAGTTGGAAGAAACGTGTCTAATTAAGAAGTTGTTGCCTTCTTTAAATCACTGCATACACATCTCCCAATAAATAGATCCGTCAGCCGAGACCTAACTCTAAGTAACAATTATGCATTTGTTTTCAAAACATTTAAATGTGGATCTTGGAGGCGCATCTCAACCAAGTTAGAAGGAACAATCTGCAACTTGAAAAGAATAAAACCCCAAGTCTTGTTGGTTCCCCTGCTAACTCTTTTCAACAATGTGACTCGTAGTTAAGGATGATTTGTTGGATGCGAAGAGGGTGAATTAACTTCCTCTGGGAGAATGCTAAATGCTCTGAATTATATGGTCATAGCCTTAATTCCTAAAATGGAAAATCTCTTCCATTTTGTTGACTTCAAGCCTGAACATTTGATATAAAATCCTAAAAAAGTGATGGTTAATAGGCCGAAACCCTTCCCTGATTACCTCATAAGAACAAGTTGGACTTTTTTGTAGGGAGGTAAGTATGTACAACCAAGTAGAATAGTTCAAGAGTTTATCCATTAATTCAAATAAAAAATGGGAAAGGAATACCCATGAAATTGGATTTGGAAAAGCCATACAACAATATAAATTGGCAGTTTCCAAAAAGAATTTTGGTAAGACTCACATTCACAGAGGATTGGGATAAATGGGTTTGAATTGATGAATGCTTCTCCGTTGCATCTTTCTCAGTGCTAGTGCATGGCAATGTTTTAAAACTCCGACTCCAACTCCGACTCGGCCAAGGGTCGACTCCGACTCCGACTTTGACTCGGTATCGACTCGGCCGGCTCAATTTCAATGACTCAGTCATTGTAAAAATACATTAAATATTTATTTTTTATAAAATCACATAATTTTAAAATATTTCATTCATGTTTCCAAACACACAGCATTAGAATATAGATAGAAGACAACATATGATCAAAGTAGGCTCATGAATATATCCATTATATCAAAATGGCACCCAGTGCACTGTCCAATACATACACGATGATGATATCGATCAAAACAAAAACACAACCAAGGAGGCTATAAATGGCCTCTACAACAAAAGTCTGTGACCAATACTACTGGCTACTGCTAGAGTTGCCAACATCATCTGGCTCAGTGTTACTTGGGAGCGGGAGTGAGAGCGGAAATGGGAGCGGGAACGACATTTTTAGAAGCTCCCGATTTGGGAGCGAATCCCGAAGGAGTTCGACAACCAATGTCACTAACATCAAGGTACATAGAGGGATTGGTGCTCTTGATTAAATACGAGTTCCATACCCTAATACATGACAAAATTCAATGGAAACATTGCAATCCCCAAATCCTGAAATCCTGAAAAACTGATAAGTCTGCTAGATTTTGAATGAAATCTAAAATTCTACTTTCTCCATCTGAAATCCAATGAGGCCAGAACCACTCTCAAACATCCCGAGTCATTTCATGGTAATGTTAAAAATTTAAGTAAAAGGATGAAAATGAAGATTAAGGAGAATGTCACTTTTTCTTTAAGAATTTAACATTACCATGAAATTTGAATAGCATATCAATACTAGGAGAGGGGAATGGACCCCAAAGACCAAAAAACCATTTAATAAAACCATTTGGAGTCCCCCACACTTAGAAAAAACATAAAAAAAATAAAAAAAATTGCATTTTTGGGGGTTCACTGGCCGCTTTCCTTGACCCGGCCGGGTTGATACGAACTCGACCGAGTCGGCTGAGTCATGCAATGACTCGGCCAGCTCGGTATTAACTTGGCCGGCCGAACCGGTTCAACCACCGAGTTGAAATTTTTTTGGCCGAGTCGGTTCCGAGCCGCCGGGTTTATAAACACTGGTGCATGGGTCTTCTGCAAACTTGTTTGGATCCTCTAGAAGTTCGAAGCAAGAATACGAACTTCCCCCTTACTTTTTATTACTATGTTTGAAGCATTAAGCACGTAATATATTTGGAGCAAAGATAAAGAAAGAGTTGGAGGGTTGAAGATCACTTCACATGTTGGGTCCCTATAATACTAGTGATTACCCCATTACTATTGTAGTTGTACCCCTTATTAATATTGTTGTGCCCCTATTGTCCCCATATTGTTATTACTGTGCCCCATAGAATCCCTCTATTGTTATTTTTGTGGCTTTATATTATTATTGTTAGGTCGGCTGGTTTATATTGTGACTCTTTAGACTCCTATATATAGAAAGGAGGTTTTGTCATTTGAATCATCCAAGAATTGTTCATTTATGTAATGTAAAGGAGGTTGCCCCCTCGAAGAGGCTGAATTCTAAGGCGTTGATCTATCTTTTCTATCTTTTCTTGACTCGGTTTCATAACATTTGGTATCAGAGCTTTGATTCTAGGGTTTCGCTGCTCCAAACAGGTCATCGTGGAATTTTCACTATAACTTTTTTTTCTGCGACGTTTCAGAAGCTAACAAAAAAAACCATTTCAGAAGACATCGCACTGAATCTCAAGTCCGAATTTCAGAGTTTTTTGCGCTATATTTTCGGAGATATGAACTGAGTAAGTTGGTCCTTTTGCAGAATTCTGAATTACATTCAAAACAGGTGACCTGGGGAAAATCGTCATAACTTTCTCTCTGAGCATCAGATTGAAATTTCGTAAGAAGGCACAAAAAGAGGACGGACTGTAGTTTCTTGTATATATTTTTCAGAGCCGAAGGTCAAAACAAGGACACGTGGCACGTCGTACAAGTTTGCTCTACTGAATTAGTCTATAATCAGGTCACTGTGGGAGATTTGGCATAGCTCTTCATTGGAAAATCCAATTGGGGTCAGACTGGTGGCATTGGAAAGAGGACACAGAGGGCTATTGCAGGTCGCAATTTCAGAACTGGATGATCCGAAATTACAGAGATACATCAAAGGCAATATCGAGCTCCTACAAAGTGAAAAAAGGTGTGTATATTTTTTTAAATGTTTGCTTAAGCTT
>APFE030748236.1:166522-189379 GCA_000404065.3 Pinus taeda | reverse complement strand
GCAAAGCAGATCACTGTGTGTATTTTAAATTAATTGGTGACCATGTTATTATCTGGTCTTGTATGTGGATGATATGTTGCTGGTTGGAAATGACAAAGAAATTATCCAGGATTTGAAGACCCAATTGTCCTCCAAATTCGACATGAAAGATCTTGGTGCTGCAAACTATATTTTGGGCATGGAAATTAAAAGAGATCGAGAAAAGAGGAAGCTCTGGTTAAACCAGAGGAAGTATTTCGGGACAATACTGTAGAGGTTTAATATGTAGGATAGTAAACCGGTGAAGGTTTGTATTCCTGTAGGTGTGAGGTTATTTGCTGAACAGTGTCCCAAGACACAAGAAGAGGAAGAGGGCATGTCCCGTGTTCCATATGCGAGTGCAGTCGGTAGCTTGATGTATGCAATGGTCTGTACTAGACTAGACATTGCACATGCAGTGGGAGTATTGAGCAGGTATATGTCAAAACAAGGGAAGGAGCACTAGACAACAGTGAAGTGGGTTTTCAGGTATTTGCGTGGCACTAGTGATTATGGTTTGTGCTACCAAGGAAGACCAGGATTGGATAGAGTGTTGGATTATTCATGGCTTTGTTGATGCAGACTAGGCTGGAGATCTGGATCAGAGAAGATCTAAAGTGGGTATGTGTTTAACCTATTTGGAGGTGCAGTCAGTTGGATGAGTAAGAAACAATCTGTAGTGGCACTATCAACTACAGAGGCAGAATACATGGCAGCCACTCATGCAAGCAAGGAAGCAGTTTGGTTGCAGAGATTGTGTTCCAAGTATGGGGTTGGTACAGGGAGCTATAAGGATAGACTGTGATAGCCAAAGTGCAATTTTCTTGGCAAAGAACCCTGCTTATCATTCAAAGACAAAGCACATTGATGTTCAGTATCACTTTGTGATGGATATGATAGAAGACAAAAAGGTGTTGCTGTTAAAGGTGGACACTTTGAAGAATACTGCAGATGCATTGAAAAAATCTGTTAGCTCTGAGAAGTTCTCTTGGTGTAGAGAAACAATGGGTGTTTCAGCACTGAAAAAATGACTAAGCTCTCCTATGGCCCCCTGTTGAAAGAGAACAACAAGTGGGAGATTGTTGGGTTGTGTTATATTCTTTCCACATAGTTAACAGGGGCTTTGAGGGGTACCCGTAACCCCACTTTATGGGGTCCAGGGAAGCGCCCCGGAAAATTTTGGTTTTGGGCCCTATGTTAGGTTGGATGGACCCACCTATGGTTTTTTGCATGATTTTCACATATGTTTTTTGGACACGATGGTTTTTCGGTCCATGGTATTGGATGCTTCGACATGTATAAATATGTATTGTAAAATTGGAAGGAACATAATGAAAAATCAAGCTGGTAGTCCCGGTTTTGGGATCCAGGGGAAAATCTATGTGCATATGTGTTTTATGTGTTATGTTCTTGCATTTTTTATTTTTCTGTGATTTAGAATTCGTATGCAGGTAATTTCTGTACGAGGTTAAAACCTACATTCTTCCTATGTTATTTTCTAGATATGGTTAAGGGAACTATGGTTATGTTCTAATCTAGGGTTAATGGATTGGGATTTATGAATGCTTAAACATGTATATATATGTATTGTAACATTGGAAGGAATATAATGAAAAACCAATCTAGTAGTTCCGGTTTTGGGATCTAGGGGAAAACCTCTTTGCATTTGTTTTGTGTTTCTCGCCATTGTATATTTTCTGTTTTTTTAAGAATTTGTTTGCAGGCAATCTTTGTACAGGGTTAAAACCTACATTTTGTATCAGAGTTATTTTGAATTCAAGGGCATGCCTTTGCTTCTTAGAGGTTTTTCTCGAGCCTATGGCAGCGCCTACTCAGTGGGAGATTTGTGGGATCAATGATTGCAGTGAAAGAAGATGACGAATATTGGCAAGATAGAGATTGATAAATTTAATGGTTAGAGTTTTGAGTTATGGAAACTCAAGATGGAGGATCTGTTGATGGGTAAATATCAGTGGGTCGCGGTAGATTCAGATAATAAACCAACGAGAATATCAACATAATACTAGGTGAAGTTGGATGGGAAGTTAAACAGAACAATACGGTTTTGTATCTCAAATTCATTATTGTTGAATGTATTGGGGAAGCTGCGATGAAGGATTTGTGGGTCAAGTTAGGGAATTTTAAGCAATCTAAGCCTCTAGTGAAAAATTGTTCATGTCGAAAAATATGTATAACATGAGGATGAAGGATGGAAACTCAGTGATAGAGAATTTAAATGCCTTTCATACTGTGGTAAGCAATTGTTATCTATTGATTTAAAAAAATTCAGACGACATCAGTTTGTTGTGCTCTCTACTAGATTCATGGGATAGTTTGGCTATTGCTATAGGTAGCAATACAACTACCATGAAGTTTGAAGAATAGTCTCATACTTATTGTTAGAGGAGATGGGATGGAAAAATATGGAGAGCCTGAATGGAAATGTCTTTTTTGTATGAGGAAGGTGAAAAGAACATAAACAAAAGTAATTCCTCGAATGGGAGATCTAAATCTCTATGAAAACATGTAAAGGTGCGCTGGAAATGCGGAAAGGAAGGGAAAATAAAAAAGGACTATAGATCTAAAGCTCCTGAGAAAGGAAAGGTATATGATGATGATCCTTTTATAGAGGCAAAAAACAACTCAGATGAAGGTAGGGATGTGTACTTGGCTTCTTCTTCAAGTACAAAAGTATATCATAAGGCATGGTTGATTGAATCGGGTGCATCCTTTCACTTCACTCCCCATAGGGAGTGGTTCTATGATTATGAAAAATATGATGTTGGTGACAACTTATTAGGGGATGATAGGAAGGCTGGAATCCTTGGACGGGGGAAAGTCAAGCTAAAGTTGCAAGGTTGAAGGATTAGAACACTTCCGGGTGTTCTGCACATTCCTGCATTGGCCAAAAATCTAATTTTTGTAAGAAAGATGGATGATGAATGTGTAAAAAACATCTTCGAGAAAGATAAATACAAGATGGTTTAGGGAGAAACAATATTTATGCGGGGAATTTGGATTGGAACTTTGTACAATATTTTAGGCAATACTGTTATTAATGGGTACAACAGTTCTGTGGTTCCTAGATGTGGAACAAAAAATGTAGTGGTATATGGAAAAAAGACCATGCTATGGCATCAAAGGCTTGGACATATTGGAGAGAAGGGTCTTCAAATACTTTATGGTAATGGTATGGTATAATGTATTTCTAATTTCTCTCTAGATTTTGATTTCTATGAACATTGTGTATATGGGAAGTAGAATCAGGGTGACTTTCCCCTCTAGTGCTAAGAGGGCGAAATGGATATTAGAGCTTGTGCTCAGTGATGTGTTTGGATCTTTTTCAGTTCCACAACTGCGTAAGTATGTGTACTATGTAACATCTATATATGACCTCTCAAGGAATACATGGATATATTTCCTGAGAAAGAAATCTGAAGTCTTTGACAAGTTTAAAGAATTTAAGGATCTGATGGAAAACTAAACAGAGAAGAAGATAAAGGTGCTTAAGATAGATAATTGTGGAGAGTTTTGCAAGAAGGAATTTGAAGAGTTAGGTAAGAAGTGTGCCATAGGACAAAAAAATACTACTCCATACACACCTAAGTAAAACAGAGTTGAAGAAAGAATGAACAGGATTTTGATGGAAAATGAAAAAAGCATGCTCAATGGTGTTAGGTTAGGACAAGAATTTTGGGTAAAGGCAGTGTAGACTGCATGTTACCTAGTTAATAGATCACCTTCGTCAACATTAGAGGATAAGTCTCCACATGAGGTATGGACTGGTAAGAAATCTTCTCTTTCACAAGTGAGGGTATTTGGTTGTGATGCATATGTACATGTTCCAAAGGAGAAAAGAACCAAGTTAAATAGTAAACTTGAAAGGTGCATCTTTATTGGGTACAAGGAAATTTGTGTATAGCCATGATATGGTGTTTATAGAGGTGAAAGATTTTCTTAAACATGAATTCCTACCAAGGGAACCTAAGAAGATAGAGTTTGATATAGAGGAGGAAGAATCACACTCTACAACAGAACAGGAACCAGAAGATGAAAAGCCACAAACTTCAGCTGTGAGAAGATCATTTCAAGAAGGAAGGATTCCATAAAGGTATAGTTCATCTGATTTTTATTCAAATTTTTGTTTATTTATTACTGATGATGATCCTAGAACTTTCAGGGAGGTAGTATATTTAGAGGATGGAAAACTCTAGAAAGACACCATGGTTGATAAAATGGTATCTTTGGACAAAAATGAGGCTTTGAAGAAAATGTGTGTTTAAGAAGAATATGAATGCAGAAGGAAAGGTGGAGAAATACAAAGCTCAGTTGGTAGAAAAAGGTTATTCCCAGGTGCCAAGAATTGATGTTGGTAATATTTTCTCTCCTATTACCAAGGTATATTCTATTAGATTACTTTTATTTGTTGTTGCTGCTTTTGATTTTGAGGTATAACAGATGGATGTGAAGATAATATTTCTTCATGGCGATATGGAAGAAGGGATCTACATGAAGCAACCTAAAGGCTTTGTGGTGAAGGGAAAGACAAAATTGGTATGCAGGTTAAAATGGTTTTTGTATGGCTTAAAACACTAGCTAAGGATGTGGTATCATAAATTTGATACATTTATATGGGGACTTGGCTTTACCATAAGAAAAGAAAATCATTGTGTGTATTTTAAACTTATTGGTGACTATGTTATTTATCTAATCTTGTATGTGGATGATATGTTGTTGATTGGAAATGACAAAGAAATTATCCAAGATTTCAAGATCCAATTGTCCTACAAATTCGACATGAAGGATCTTGGTGTTGCAAACGATATTTTGGGCATGGAAATTAAATGAGATCGGACAAAGAGGAAATTCCGGTTAAACTGGAGGAAGTATGTTGAGACAATAATCCAGAGATTTATATGTAGGATAGTAAATCCATGAAGGTTCCTATTCCTCTAGGTGTAAATTTATCTGCTAAACAATGTCACAAGACACAACAAGAGAAAGAGGACATGTCTCGTGTTCCATATGTTATTGAATTTGGTATCCTGATGTATGTAATGGTATGTGTTAGACCATACATTGCACATGTAGCAGGAGTATTGAGTAGGTTTATATTGAAACCAAGGAAGGAGCATTGGACAACATTGAAGCAAGTTTTCAAGTATTTGCATGGCACTAGTAATTACGGTCTGTGCTATCAAGGAAGACCATGTTTGGATAGAGTTTTGGAAATCTATGGCTTTGTTGATGTAGACTAGGATGGAGATCTGGATCAGAGAAGATCTATAAGTGGGTATATTATTAACCGATTTGGATGCGTCATTAGTAGGATGAGCAAGAGACAGTCTATAGTGGCACTTTCAACTACAGAAGCATAATACATGGAATGCACTCATCTAAGTAGGGAAGAAGTTTGGTTGTAGATATTATGTTCAAGTATGGGGTTAGTATAAAAATCTATAGGGATAGAATGTAACAACAAAAGTTCAATTTTCTTGGCAAAGAACTCTGCTTATCATTCAAAGAAAAATCACATTGATGTTTAGTATCACTTTGTGAGGGATATGGTTGAGGACAAAAAGGTGTTGCTGGTAAAGGTGGACACTTTTAAGAATGTTGCATATGCATTGACTAAGTTTGTGAGAACTGAGAAGTTTTCTTGGTCTAGAGAAATAATGGGCGCTATAGGGCTAGAACAATGACTAATTTCTCTTCTGACCCCTTCTACGGGAAAGGAAATAACAAGTGGGAGAATGTTGGGATTCTGTTATATTATTTCCATGAATTTGATGTTCGGGGTGGTGATATCCCCCCATGTTCATTTCGCTAGGCACAGTGCCCCCTGTCAGAGGATTCCATGGGGTCAGTAGCCCCACTATATGGGGTCCAGAGCAGTGCATCGGGAAATTTGTTTTGGACCCTATATTAGGTGGACTAACATACCTATGGTTTTTTGCATGGGTTTTAGACATCTTTTTTCAAATGATGGTTTTCTTCCCATGTTATTTTGTAGATCCAGTCAAGGGAACTATGATTATGTTCTAATCTAGGGTTAGTGGAGTGGTGTTTATGAATGCTTCGACATGTCTATATATATATTGTAACATTGAAAGGAACATAATGAAAAATCAATCTTGTAGTCCCGGTTTTGGGATATTAGGGAAATCTCTATGTATTTTTTTTTGTTTCTTGCCATTGTATATTTTCTAGTTTTTTAAGAATGTGTTTGTAGGTAATTTATGTACAGGGTCAAAACATGTAGTATTATATCACCATTCAGCTAAATGCAGCCACTATACCCATTGATGTTTCTTGTCTGAAGTGAAGCACCATAGATAGGTATCCAAATATTTGTTAGCTTTCTTTGTTTGAGCATCGATTTCGGGATGATAAGCTTTACTTAGTTAGAGTTGCGTACCTAATAGCTTAAAAAGTTCCTGACAAAATTTGCAGGTGAAAGTGGGTGGTTTCAAGGGGGGAAGAAAATTGGGAAAAAAATTTCGACCCTATATTACGTGGCCAGACCTACCTATGATTTTGTGCATGGGTTTCACACATGGTTTTCAGAATGATGGGTTTCTTCCCATGGTCTTTTGTACATTTGTTCAAGGGAACTATGGTTATGTTCTAATAGAGGGTTAATGAATTAGGGTTTATGAATTATTTGGCATGTATATATATGCATTGTCACATTGAATGGAATATAATGAAAAATCAATATGGTAGTATCAATTTTGGGATCCAGGAGAAAATGTTTGTTATTTTTTTGTGTTCCTCGCCATTGTCTATTTTTTTTTTTTTAAAGAATTCATTTGTAGGTGATTTCTGTATAGGGTTAAAATCTACAGTGACTCTATCAAGGTATTGTGTGGGCTTTCTAGAAATGAAGCAACCCCATACATCAAAAGCTACACTTTGAAAATACAAAGCTTGTGAACTTCATTACCATTTCCTAATTCGAAACATTGTTTGTTCAGTAACCTTATGTTTTTGTTTAACTAAGTAAATGAATGAAGGGTAAAATGCTTATGCATGGGGTAAATGGGAAAGCCATGGTAATATCAATGATGAATTAATACTCCCTAAAGAACTCAACCCTGCACGAAAGAATTGACCAAGGCAGAGAAGATGGAGTTCTACTAGTGTGTCGCCAAGTGTTGTCACTTCTATAAAAACCCTCCAAAATTTTGCCTACAATCGAATTTTGGAGCCTACTTTGGATCTTGTGATTGGTAATTCCATATTTACTTCTTGGTCAGTTGATTCTTTTGAGATCCCTTCTGGGATTGGAAATGTCGAAGTCACTTGATCATACATGCTTAGTCTATAACAAGTGCATGAATGCATTATTTTATGCAAGCTTGAACAAGCATAGCATGGCCCATCAAGAATGTTCCTATGCGATGTCCAATCCATGTTGATAGTGAGTGCACACTCACATTGATGATTTCTGACTTCTAGTTGTGTTTGTTCTTTCATTTCGGTGAGTTTTTCAAACTGTTGCTTCACGCACCTTTGTCTTTTTTAGTGTCATTTTCATTTTTTTAGCCATCACTTTCACTTCTTTTCCTTGTCATTTTATCTTCATCGTGGCATCTATTGTTTTCACCATCACTCACATATTAAAATTTCCAATCACACTTTTATTTTTATATAGCAAGTGTCATATTTTGGTGTGGGATTTATTACTTATCGTAAAGTGGATTTTTAGTTTGTTTTAACAGGAAATATGTGTGATAATGAGTTTTTATTATCATATATACATGTTGCACACCCATTTGAAAAGTTTCACACACTGTTGCAAAAGTGTCATCATTGTCATCACAAAGTGTATCTTTAGTGTCACACTTGGAATAGGCTATCACAATGTTGTTGCATTGAGGAAAGTATATTTTTCATGTGTTTAGAATGTTCCTTGCTGTGTATTCAAGTTAAATTAGTGTCGATCATGTTCAATTCTTTCTTTTATTCAACTTCCTCTCACTAATCCAAAACTTAGTAAAAATTCGAAAATACTCCCAACTAGGCAACTCAACTTCAGCACTCCCTCCTACAATGTGCACTGCGTGGTCTCAGTCCTCAAGAAGACACCTTGTCTCTTGGAACTGCGTAATGCCTAGTCTCCACCTCCCAAAAATATGTATTTTGAAACCTCAATGCTCAAGCCTATCCTCTGAGTTCTAGAACTGCATAATCTTTCTCTCCAGCTAACGCAACAATGTGTATTGTGCAGTCTCAGTCCCTAAGCCTTAGTCCTTCCAGTACTACAGATTCTGGAATTTCAGGGTTGAAGCTCAAGACTTGGCCTCCAAAATTGTGCAATTCATCCCTCCTTCCTGGTCCAAACTACACATTATGTAGTCTCTAAGCTCAATCCCATCTCTTGAGATCTTCAGTTGTACAATTGAGAAATTGTCATGTATTCTCTACCTTCTAGAAATGTGCAATAGGCTGAAAGATGTAAAACCCATCAACCTGGCTCACTGAGTCCGAAAAATATGAAATATTCCTTTACATACCATCTTGAAATGAAAATTATGTAGTCTCAAGGCTCAAGCTTCAACCCTAATTGCCTGGACAACGTAATTTCGCAGTCACCAAGTCTCTTACTCAGCCCGCAACCTAGTTCCAACTTAGTGAGTGGATCAACATGCATCATTTGAGACTAGGGGTTTATTGGACTGATGTTATATTTTCATGAGTGGATTGCATATGTAGGTACCCTATTACGCTATGACAATATGATGAAGAAGGATATGTAGAAGGAGGACATGTTAGAAGACACATATGAAGTTGAAGAGATAAGATGATCATCAGACCAGAAGATGAGGGAACACTAGATTATAATAGAAGATCAAAGATCAGGACCACATGAAGAATTTGTATGATTCACAACCCTTTGGAGGGTTGATATGAAGAACAAAGCATATCTCTCATGAAGATGAAGCATTGTACATCTCTTGTTGAAGGCAAAGGAGCAACAAAGAATTCCTTAACATTTCCATGTCATCACGTAGTCAATGTGAGGAGTGTCATGTCAATTCTTGTCATGATTCATCATACGCCACATCGTTATGGTCGATTATGTAATTATATATTCAAAATGTATTGTAAATTATAATTCCAAAGGACATGCATAGGAAATGAAGAGTGATGTAAAGTTGAAAAGTCATAGAAAGTCAAATAGTCATGAGGGTAGTCAAAGAGTCACAAGGGAGGTGAAGCATCGCCCCATTGGTTATATATACACCCTTATTGTATGAGAAAAGGAATTTTCACCTTGGCCCCTTTAGCAAGACATTAGAGACACAAGATACTTCTTTTTGGGAGTAAGGAGTGGCTTCAATGCTCCACTATTGGGGCTAGTGGTGTTCATTGTATACATGTGTCTTGTGACTTTTACTTAATACATGAAGCTTGATTGTCAGCATATTTTCATGCATGAATTGTGAATTTATAAGACTTTCTGTGAAGATTTATTATTCATGTTTACTCTCACCTGTACTAGAGTAGTTGAACTATTTCAGTTATTTTAGTGCTTATCTAATTGAGAAAGTTCTATAATGGTAGCTATACGTGTCGCATCCTTATGGACTATTCTATTGGATGTTAAACAAACATGTTTTGTTTGCAATGGTTCCAATGAATACCACATCATTGTGGACTATTCCACTGGATGTTAGATGGATATATTCTCTGTATGTGTGTCTATACTAGGGTGGTATTATGAGTAGCACTCCAACCTAGCCCTTGAGTCCCAAAACTGTGTGATATTTCTCTCCATGCAACCCAACACTACAAATTGCACAATATCAGTCCTGAAGCCTTCGTATTGAAATCCAAAACTATGGAATTGCTCAACCACCTGGCCTCCTATCCTTATAGTACTGTAAATTTCACAATTTCAGTGCTCAAGCTGAGGCCTTGGCCCCCAAAATTGCGTAATTTTCGCTCTAGCCTAGCCCCAACTATACATTACGAATTTTATGAGTTTAATCCCAAATCTTGAGCTCTTGATATGTGAAATTTTTCAATCACCACTTCTTCTATGCCTTCCAAAACTGCATATTTGACTGAAACAATACGAAACCCCTTAGACAACTCACTGAGTCCCAAAAATGTGCAATCTTCTTTCCCAATCTTCCCTCAACTATGCGTTGTGCATTATCAAGTCTCAAGATTCACCCTTGGCTACTTAAGTTATGCAATTGTGTAGTCACTGAGTCTCTTCCTCAGCCTACAACCCAGTTCTGTCTTAGTCAGTGGATCAACATGCATCATTTGAGACCAGGGGTTTATTAGACTAATGTTGTCTTGTCATGAGTGGATTGTAGATGAAGGTACTCTATCATGCAATGGAAATATTATCAACAAGGAGATGGAGAATAATTTAATTCTACAAGACACATATGGAGCTTAAGAGATAAGATGATTAATATGCAAGAAAATGAAGGAACACTAGATTACAACAAAATATCAAAGATCAGGACCACATGAAACTCCATCTGATTCACAACCCTTTAGAGGGTTGATATGAAGAATAAAGCATATATCTCATGGAGATGAGGCATTGCACATCTCTTGTTGAAGAAAAAGGAGAAGCAAATAATGGCTTAACATTTCCACATCATTATGCAATCCATGTCAGTAGTGTCATGTCATGTCTTTTCATGAGTTGTCATATGCCACATCATTATGGTGGATTATGTAATTATCTATTGAAAATTTATTGTAAAGTGGAAGTCCAAAGGAAATGTACAGAAAATGAAGTCATGTAAATATGAAAATCATAGGAAGTAAAATAGTCATGAGGGTAGCCAATGCATCACAAGGGAGATGAAGCACCACCCCATTGGTTATATATACACCCTCTTTTTATGAGCAAACGAATTTTCACCTTTTCTCCTTCGGAAAGTCATTAGAGAGACAAGCTAGTTATTTTGGGGAGAAAGAAGTGGATCCAATGCTCCACCATTGGGGCTAGTGGTGTTCGTTGTATACATGCCTCTTGTCACTTTTACCTAATACTTGAAGCTTAATGGCTGACATGTTTTCTACATGGACTGTGAATATTTGTCAGACTGTTCTATGAATATGTATGATTCATGTTTTCTCTCACATGTACTAAAGTAGTTGAACTATTTCAGTTATTTGAGTGCTTATATAATTGAGAATGTGTTGCAATGGTTACTATAATTGTCACATCGTTGTGGACTATTTAGATGGATGTTAGACATATCTTTCTTGTTTATAATAGTTGCAATGACCATCGCATCTTTGTGAACTATTATAATGGATGTTAGACATATATATTTTGTGTGTGTGTCTCTGTACTAGGGTGTTACTATTAAATCTTTTCTAGAGGCTCATTTTCCTTTACCTCTGTAGTAGAAGACTATTGACACACATACAACCAAACAATCACCAAGCATACTCACTTACTGATCCAAGATTACCTATGCATTACTCTCCTGTGTTGAACTTTGCAGCAAAGGAAAACCTATAAGAATATATTGTAGTTGGGTAGATATCCTAGATGGGGCTCCTACTCAAAACAGCGTGAGGTCTAATTGAGACCTCACATCAGGGAGACCCCCTTGGTTGATGTATTTCCTGCACCATAAATTGATCATGGCCATATGGGAAGATGTGCTTCTTGAGTATATTTTGAATCTCTTATGATAAATTGATCATCCTCAAATAATACTCCTATGGTGTTTTTCCAACCTATACCCTAGTAAACTGTTAATCCCCAGTGAGCCTATTTATCACTTGTCTCAATCGAAGTTTAATGGTGAGGGTGGAACATCCATGATCAAGCACATTTCTAATTCTCTTAAATTTTGTTAAGATTACGAAATCAATGATGAATATTTTTATTGTGTGGATTTCATCCTCACCCTTGAAGGTTGTGTTAATCAATGGTGTCAAACCTTATAATGTGCTTCCATCCATTCTCTTCATGATTTCCTCAAGGATATTTATCAATCCTTCGATAGGTATGATTACTGAGATGTTCTTAAAAGAATCAATCAGCTAATAATGAATCCTAATGAATCAATTTAGTATTCATCTTATTGATTCCTTCACCTTTGTTTTGAATTTCTTGATGAAGACATAGATTGGGATTTATTTAAGCAAAAGTTTCAGCGTTTGGTTCACATCTCTCTGTATGGTGAATCTGAACCCCCTGATGTTTCTATTTTCCCAACTCTTATAAATCATGAGGCATCTCTAATTTTAGAGGAGGAATCTATGATTCCTTTTGTTCCTTGTCCTCCTACCTTTTTTGTTCTAATGTGCATGCCTCCTTGCGATGATAACAAATTTGGGATATTTGCTAATCAAATTCCTAATCCATATTTTCATTCTTCTTCCGCTTGTCATGACTCAAATTCAATGGAAGAAATCCCATAATGTATCATGAATCCCATGGTGAATACTGACTCCTCCATTCTGCACAATGATATTATTGTTCATAGCTCTAGTGTTAACTCTAATTTGGATTTGTGTTAACATCTATCATCTACATGCCATGACTCTTTGTACTTTGATGACCCTAATCAATCGGGTCCACCAGCTAGTTTTTCACACTCTCATGATTTCCAAGTTGTTGGTTCAAATTACGATTAGATACAAGAAAGTCATGTTACTTAGGTAGAGGAGAGGAAGGTGAATATGGTTTCAATATTATTTCTCTTTTTAAAAATCATACGTGTGGAGATGGCGTGCTTCCATTCTTGGATGATTTTCAATCTCCTAATTCCAGTAATGAGTCAAATGCAATCAATTCTTTCAATACATCCATACCCTTGGGAAAAAATCATTCTGATGATGATAAATATGATGATGTATGCGATCAAGAATGCCTAGGTGCATCATATGATCTTTCGGTTTCTCATGACGACTTTAATTAGATCTAGAATCTGATTTGCTCAAACTAGATTTCATTATCAAAACTTCATCCTCATCTCACTATCCCTTGTGCACTATCATTTGCAATGCATCTACTTGTGACAGAGATACTCCATTAAATTCCCATTTGATACAAGGCAGTGATATTATCCATGATGAAAAGGAAGATAATTAAATCATTGAGTACTCTTTCCATCCCCCATCATCTCTTCTCTTGCATGAAGACAATTCTCAAAACTAGCTTTCTCATCAAATTTTGATGATTCATACATATTCATATTTCTGATAAGATGAATCTTTCAACTTGAGTAATCTGGTTGTTTAAGTTAAAAAATGTGGTCAATTCAATGACAAAGATGGCTTCCATCTCATGAGAAGTGATCTTATTGAAACCCATACTAGAAACTGTCCTCACACCATGCATGATCTAGTTCAATCTTCAGGATGTCATTTTATAATCATTGAATGTTCTGCGACTTTTCGGGAAGTCAAGGAAATTCAACTTTTGTTGATGGTTATGTTAGGATGTCGTGACTCTGGTAACCCCCACAACTAAGTCAGGTTTGGTTTCTTTCACACAATCCTTCTCTTTTCATGGTTTCACTCAATGTAAATCTCTTTTTGAAAGATGTTTGGTAACCCAGATGTAATCTTTCAAAATTTCAAGATTTGGCTTATAATCAGATTCAAGAATATTCTTTAGTTGATCCATATATATGAAAATATCTTGCGTCAATCTTGGGTTTGGAATGTTTGTCTCATAGAGTCATGGAATTGTGAAATTTATCATTTCAAAGACTATATTTGGTTGAAGGGATCATTCCTGTTAGATTCATTTCTTTATAGTCAGCTCCTTGTTTTTCTTATGAATATTGTATTGCAAACCTTTCCATTCATTGCACCTAAAATCCTCTTGAGCGATAATGAATGCACGATTTATTGCACAAATAAAATTATTCTCCATTCATTATGTCCTGAGTGGTCTCATGTGCTTGTGGTGTTGGAATTCCTTTTAAATTATTTCGATGATTATGATGCTTGTAGAATTTGTCTCCATTTATAGGAAAATGGTGTGTCACATTCGACTTGCAAGGAAGTTGGTTCTATTGTTTAGAGCATTTGCAGAGCTACTCAAATTGATTAATATTTGTTAATTACAAACTAGGAATCTAATGCTTTAGTCAACCAATCTAATCATTTTTATATCTCTAATGACTGTCATTTAGCTTATCATTTTCTCATTAGTACATCCAATTATAGTTTCCTTACACCCTTAAATCTTTATGGTTTAACATCACACTATTTGGCTACTTGTCAAGTAGTTGAGGCACTTCCGCACTCGCTGATGGTTATGTCAAGTCCTCATTGTCTTAACACACTTTATGAATATGATCAAATCTATTTCTCCTCACAAGAGTCTCATCATCATCCCATCCCTCTAATTGGAAATTCATCATTTCAAAGATTTCAGGATTTTGAAGAGGATCGTCATGAATTTTACTATCCTATTGCTGAATGGTTGGAGAAATCTTACTTGGAAAGCTCCATCGCAAATAAAAGTTTTGATATTTCCTTAAACTTGGTAAGGAGTTTTGTGTAGATAGAGAAACATTGGAGAGAATATTGTGAGGTTTTCTCAATGGTGGTTCTCATCGAAAAGGTGAGAATGTAAACTAGTTAGAAGTAGTGTCTATGGCATATCTTTCTGTTAACAAACAAGACCTTCAAGGTTTTGTGCAATTTATTCAAGTTCTTATATTTTCTATTGCACATTAATTTATTTCTGTTTTAATTGTTGATATCTTTGTGGATGTAGGTTAGGAACAACTATGTAAGCTAGCTTGGAAATTTCAATATATGTTATCCTAATCTTCTAGCTATTTAAGTTAGGAGTAGGCTTATCTACATTGTAGTTTCCCCTCTCTTGCATTCATCCCACACTTTCTTTTTGTAGTCTTTTTTTGTTTTCTAACTTTTGGCTGGTGTCTTGTTTTTCTTTGGTTTTGTTCCACTTTTATGTGTTGTCTTTTATTTTGTTTTGTCTAATAATACTTTGCATGAAGGATGTTACCATTGGCTCAAAAGACAATGTGGAAAAATAGAAAAGGACTTTGTGACACCGCAACAATTGGCTAACTCTCCGTCCTTATTCCTTGTCTTGGTTACACCTTTTGGTCGCTGATGTTACGATGGAAAATACGACCTTGCATTAGGAAATACTTGTGTCGAACCATGATCTCCATGTCTATTCTGAAAAACCTCATGCCTACAGTCTTCATTTATGTTTCAGTTTTTTTAGGCTGATCCAATCAATTAGAAAAAGAAAAGGGGAAAATATAAATGAGAAAACCAATGCTAGAGGTATTATACATCCTTCTCTGAAGGGTCAACCTCTCCTTCTCTCAATTAGTCAGGATCCTTCTTCTTCCCATGAAATAAATAAGTGTCGATGCACAGTCCTATATAAATAAATAAATAAATAAAAAGAAGAGAAATGCTTCCTACACAGAGAATTGAAGAAAGAAACTCTATTGGGGTACTATATATGATCAATGAAAGAAAATCAATGTTGGTGTTCTTGGACTTACTGTACCGAGATATTGTCCAGTCCTCCTGGTAGTGGAGTAACACCAGAGATGAAAAACTACACTCCAAAAAATCTAAAGCTTATGAATTTCATTACACTTTACTGATTCGAAACATTTTGCGATCACTGACCTTATGTTTATGTTTAACCAAGTAAAGGAATGAAGGGGGTTATGTTTATGCACAGGGTAAATTGGGAATCCCTAGTCATCTCAATGATAAATCAATACTCCTTGAAGAACTAGACTCTACATGAAAGAATTGACTAAGGCAGAGAATTTGGAGTTCTCCCTGTGTGTCGCTAAGTATTGTGGTTGTGAAAATCACCCTCCAAAAAGTTTCCTCCACTCGAATTTTCAAGCCTACTATGGATCTCGCGATTGGTCGTTCCATTTTAAATTCTTGGTCAATTGATGCTTTTAAGCTCCCTTCTTGGATTGGAAGTGTCAAACTCACTTGATCACACATGCTCAGTGTGTAACAAGTGCATAAGAACATTGTTTTATGCAAGCTTGAACAAGCATAACATGGTGCTTGTGCAATTTCCAATCCATGTCGATAGTTCATGCAGACTACCATCAAAATTTCTGACTTCTAGATGTGTTTGTACTTCCATTTCGATGAGTTTTGCAAATTTTCACTTTGTGCACCTTTGTTTTTGCGAGTGTCATTTTCATGTTTTCGGCTGTCACTTTCAATTTATTTCCCTTTAATTAGTGTCCATTTCATGTTATATTTTCCTTGGCATGTGTTGTTTTAACCATCATTCTCATATCACAAGTGTCGTTCACATTTTTATTTTCATATACAAAGTGTCATCTTTTGGCGAGGGAGTTGCTGTTGATTGTAAATTGGATTTTTTATTTGCTTCAATGGGAAATGTATGTGATAATGGGTGCTTCTTATCATATAGAAATATTCTACACTCATTTCAAAAGTTTCATGCACTATCACACAAGTGTCACCATTGTCGTCGCAAAGTGTATCTTTAGTGTCGCAGTTGAAATAGGATGTTGGAATGTTGTTGCATTGAGGAAAGTATGTTGTTCATATGTTACCAGTGTTCCTTATTATCTCTTCAAGTGAATTAAGTGGGTGATCATGTTGAAGTCTTGCTTTTATTCAAATTCCTCTCACTGATCCAACACTTAGTAAAAATTGGAGGAAACTCCCAATCAAGGCATTCAGCTTCATCCAACCCTCTTGAAATGTGCACTGTGGAGTCTCAGTCCTCAAGCAGAAATCTTGTCTCTTGGAAGTTCACAATTCACATTTTATTCCTCCTAGAACCTCACATTTCGCAACCTCAGTGCTCAAGTCTAGCTCCTGAGACCCATAACTACACAATATTTATCTCCATCCAAGATAGAAGTATACATTATGTAGTATTAGTCCTCAAACCTTAGCCTTGAGCTCTTAATATACACAATTACCTGACGTCCTGCCCTTTCAGTACTACACATATTTCAATTTCAGTGCTCAAGCCTAGCCTTGGCCTCCAAAATTGCACAATTCATCTCTCCATCCTAGCCCCAACTGTGCATTGCATAGTCTTTAAGCTTAATCCCTACACTTGAGATCCTAAGATGCATAATTATGCAATCACTAGGTCTTCTCTACCTTCTACAACTACACAATTAGCTACAATAGTGCAAAAACCCTCAATCTTGACCTCCTGTCCTTCCAGTATTACGCATTTTTCAATTTCAGTGCTCAATCTTGGGCCCTGTTCTCATGAAGATGAAGCATTCCACATCTCTTGTTGAATAAAAAGGAGAAACAAAGAATGGATTCACATTTCCATGTCAACAGTGTCATGTCATCCCTTGTCATGAATCCTCATATGCCACATCATTATGATGAATTATGTAACTACTTATTCAAAATTTATTGTAAAGTGGAAGTCCAAAGTACATGTACAGAAAATGAAGAGTCATGTAAAGTTGAAAAGTTGTAGGAAGTAAAACAATCATGAGGGTAGTCAAAGAGTCACAAGGGAGGTGAAGCATCACCCCATTGGTTATATATACACCCTCATTATATGAACAAAGGACGTTTCATCTTGGCTCTTCGTACAAGGGATTTGAGATACAAGCTAGCTATTTTTGGCAACAAGGAGTGGCTCCAGCGCTCCACTATTGGGGCTAGTGGTATTTGTTGTATGCATGTGACTTGTGGCTTTTACTTAATACTTGAAGCCTAATGACCAACATGTTTTCATGCATGGTTTGTGAATATTTTAAAGACTGTTTTGTGAATATTTATGATCATGTTTGCTCTCACCTGTCGTAGAGTAGTTGAACTATTTATGTTATTTTAGTTCTTATATAATTGAGAGTGTTCTTTAATGGTTTCTATAATTGTTGCATCCATGTGGATTATTTTGTTGGATGTTAGACAATTATTTCATATTTATGATGGTTGTAGTGATCATCACATATTTGTGTACTATTCCACTGAAAGGTAGACAACTATCTTTTGTGTGTGTGTGTGTGTCTACTAGGGTGGTACTGTTACCTCTCTCTAGATGCTAACTTTCCTTTCCCTTCGCAATAGAATAATCTTAACACACATACAACTAAACACTCTCCAGAGATACTCACTTTCCTTTCCCTCCGTAGTAGAATACTATTAACACACATACAATCGAACACTCACTAGACATACTCACTTTATGATCTGAGATTACATGTGCTTAATTCTCTTGTGCTAAACTTTGTAGCCAAGGAAAACCTATAAGAATATATGGCAATCGGGCTGATATCGTAGATGGGGGATCCTATTCCAAACAGTGTGAGGTCTAATTTGGATTTCACATCAGGGAGATCCCCTTAGTTGATGGCTTTCTAGCACCATCAACAATTCCCTACATTCACGAGGAGAAAGCTAAACTGCAATGTTTTATTAGTGATTTTCCATCTTTCATGAATAAACACTAGAATTTGACAACCCAAAACCAATGGATGAGGCTATCAGGAATGCTTAAATCCGCTATCAGCAGATGAATCCAAAAGTCGATACAAGAATTTAAGGATAGTCAAACAAAAAGTGACTGAAGAGTTTTCAAAACAACAATAGTTCTATGGCTGCTCGGAATAAAACTGCACATAGAAGACAAGTAAATGGACCTTAAGGAAAAGTTAACAAAAATTTAGAGCACAAAAATAAACCAGACAAATGGATACATTAAGAAATCCAGAACCAAATCAGCTATAGAAACACCCTTTACAATGTTGGGGATATGGGGAGCCCCATTCTTATAAAAAAGTTTGTCATCATACCAGAACAAAGCCAAATGCTAATATTCAAGAAGCTTCTACAATTACGGAGGTGGCAAGGAACATACTACAAATCAATGTTGCGTTGGAATATCACTAGGCTAAATAACAATCAATGATGGTAGAATTTGAAGGTAAATTAGCTAACCATCTTGTTTCTATTTTAATATACCGAGGTGAAAGCTTAATTTATGTCAATCTTAAAGTAGTTGAGATGTGTCATTTGCAAAGTGTCAAATTTAGGAATCCTTGCTTAGTACAACTGGCCATCAAAGTAAATTGAAGAGTGATTGCCAAGGTAGAGTATCGTCCTATTGAAATAGTGGGGAAACAAATTAAAGTGAATCTAAAAATGTTTCCTTTAGGATATTATGACATGTTAATAGGTATGGACTGGTTTGAAAATCATTAGTCCTTATTAAATAGAAAGGAGAAGACCATCAATTTTCTTACTGATGAGGGTATTAGACCGTACATATAGGGTATTAAAAAGTCGATAAAGTTGTGACCAATTAAAGTCAACCAATTAAGAAAATGTATCTAAAAGGGTTTTTAAGTTTATGTGGTGCAAGTAGGTTACACTAACTCTAAGGATAAGATAACTGCCATGGAAAATATACCAATCATCCAATATTGTGTTGATGTCTTTCTAGAAGAAATTCCTAGGCTACCTCCAAACTAGGATATTGATTTCACTTTAGAGCTAGCTCTAAGAGCAACCCGAGTGTCAAAATATCCTTAATTTATGAGTAACCTAAGCTAACAAAGCTTAACATACAATTGTAAAAGATAATTCATAAAGGGTACATTCACACAAGTGTACCTTGGGAATATCTTGTGATTTTCGTGAGGAATAAAGATGAAACTTTATGACTATGTATTGAGTACAGAGAACTAAATAAATTAACAATTAAAAACAAGTATCCGCTGCCAAGAATTGATGATCTATTCGAACATGTCAAGGGTGCTACCGTGTTCTCAGATATTGACTTACAATGAGGTTATCACCAAATAAGGATAAAGGAGGAAGACATCTATAAAACAATGTTTAGGATCTGTTATGGAAATTATGAAATTTTTGTTATTCTATTCAGCCTCACCAATTCCCTAGTAATATTTATGAGCTTGATGAATGATATTTTCCACCCTTACTTGGACAATGCCATTTTTATTTTTATTGGCAATATTCGGATTTACTCAAAAAATTGGAAGAACATAAGGATCATCTCAAATAGCGCTTCAAACCCTAAGAGAAAATCAACTTTATGCCAAATTGAATAAATGTAATTTTTATGAGGATCAAATTCAATATTTGGGAAACATTATTTCCTTTGAGGTTTGAGCTATGGACCCTGAGAAAATTAGAACAATCATGGAATGGGTTGTTCCCAAAACATTGTATATATTAAGTCATTTATGGACTTGGATAGGTATTATCGCTGCTTTATAGAAGTATTTTCTAGAATTTCTTAACATATAACTTCTTTGTAGAAAAACGGAAGAGCATTCAGTGGACAACAAAGGCCAACACAACATTGAGAAACTTAAGCACTTATTGATGACAACCCCTGTGCTAAAAATTACAGACCCTGTACATATGCTTACTAGGAGGGTGTTGGAGGAGATTTAATGCAGGGAGGTAAGGTAATAGCCTATGAATCCCCTAAGTTAAAAGAACATGATAAAATATATTAATTTGGAGCTAACTGTGATAGTTCACTCTCTAAATGTTTGGCGACATTCCTTATTAGGGAAAAGATTCATTTTAATGAAAAATCATATTAGATTACACAGTAGGAAGACCACATTTCTAAGCGAGTTTGACTTTGACATTAAGCTTCGAAAAAGGAAAAAAAATATTGTGGATGATCTGTTGAGTAGGAAATTTGACTGTGTATGAAATTTCTATAGTCATGTGGATTTTGAATTTTCTAAGCATATTAAATAAGTTGCACTAAGGCGTCCTGAGTAAAAGTTTTTGTCGAAACAAAAAAAAAAAAAAACATGTGCAGAACTCTAGAAAAAAATCTAAGTTTGGTGTAAACAGTAACAATTTGTTGACTTTTAGAGGAAGGATATATGTTCCCAACCAACTAGCAATTAAGCAATTTTTATTGGATAAATTTCACAAAAGCCCTTATGTCGCCCATCGTAGATATCACAAACTATTTTCTGCGACAAAAAAGGACTATTCTTGTCCTAGTATGAGGAGGTATATTAATGAATATTTAGCCACATTCATAGAGTGTCAACAAGTCAAGGTAGAGCACCAACATCTGACTCATCTACCTCACACCTTACCCATACTCAAATGGAAATGGGATATGATTACATTAGATTTTATAAATGGTTTTCCAAGGTCCATGAGGTAGAATTATTGAATCTTGGTAGTGGTGGACAAATTGAGAAAAGCATCCCATTTCATCCCTATCAAATCCCCATACCAAACTGTCCAAATTGTGGATATATTTATGAAGGAAATACTTTGATTGCATGGGATACTGAGAGTGATAATCTTTGATAGCAATGTGAAGTTTACATATATGTTTTGGAAGGATATATTTACTAGACTTGGTACTTAGATCCAATTTTGTACGACGTACCATCCACAAACAGATGGGCAGACTAAACATGTGAATCAAGTGCTTGAGGATATTCTACGAATGTATTTAATGCAATAGCAAAACAAGTGGGAGGAGTACCTTCATTTAGTGGAGTTTTCATGTAATAACATCTAACATGAATCATTAAAAATTATTCCTTTTGAAGTGTTGTATGGGAAAATATGTAGAACACCTACTAATTATAGAAACACAAAAGACAAGCTAATACCAAGAACGGATATGTTGATAGAGATGGAGCATGTAGTAAAGAAGATGAGACAAATTTTAAAGGCTACTCAAGATAGAAAGAAGGCTTATGTAGATAAAACGAGAACCTATAAAGAGTTCCATGTGGGTGGCCATGTATATGTGTGAGTTAAACCCAACAGGAGTACTCCAAGGTGGAGTAGTTGTGCAACATTAGTGCCCCGATATTGTGGACCCTTCCAGATATTTGAAAGGGTAGGACCTATGACGTGCAAAATTGAATTACCAAGCCACATATGAATACATACTGTGTTTCACATTTCCATGTTAAAGATATATATATGATCCCAGACATATCATAAGTTGGCAAAATGCATAGGTAATATGTGCTTTTAATTTTATAAATATATGTTTTAATTCAACGACTCAATAAAATTAAAGACAATGTTATGTTTGTGAAATAGGTCAAACCAGATAGAGAGTTTCTTATAGAAGTTGTACATACCTTAGACCAGAGAGAAACAATGCTACGGAAGCAAGCTATCACCCAAGTTAAAGTGCAGTGGAGACACTTTAGCCTCGAAGAGGCCACTTGGAAAGATGAAGGCTTGATGCAACACACATATCCTGACCTGCTTCAAGGGCAAGCATAAACACCAAGGACAATGTTTCACACAAGGGTGGGAGAGATGCAACACCTCTAGTTACTACAAGTACTTGTTATTTATTGTTATTTACTTTGACTAAACAAGACTTTAATAATTAGAGGCTTAGAGGAAAAGCCTAGTGAAACCCAAAACATTTAAACAATTTCATATTTATCTATTTATTAGTTAAGGATTGGGATGAGTCTTGGAATTCTCGAAGAGACACTAAACAAGTTCTTTCAACTTCCAAACAATTGTTATAGTTATGATTCTCTCTTATTCCCTAGAGATAAAGAGATCTATGTTGGAAGAGAAGAGGTTCTTACTTTTTCAGAAAAGAAATCAAAAGGAACTTGGAGAGAGAAAAAGGCATGTCTGGTGTGGAAACTTGTGGTAGCTCGCTTCTTATGGAGTATTTCAAGAGCTAGGCTTGAACTATTGGAAGACTCCACCTTAGACATAAGTCTATAAGTTACACAGCGGACCGTGGGGGTCTTGATGCCTGAATTTTTAACATAAAGATAATTCTTTCATAATATATTCTCACAATCACTCTTACCTTAATATAACTTTAAATAGATTTTCCTTTAATTAAACTTTGTA
>APFE030748236.1:102698-127818 GCA_000404065.3 Pinus taeda | reverse complement strand
CCCCCCCCCTCTCAGTATTATTTCCAACATGTTGTACCACTTTTCTTTGCATTGGAACAGGAACGGGTTAGGACTAACACTTGGATGAGAATTTCCAAATCCCAGGGAGTTGCAGACATAGGCCACCTTGAAGAACAGCTAAAAGAGTCAAGAAGGGAGTTGGCCATGGTGAGGCACATAGAATGTAGTAAAAGAGCCTAGTTACAGGAGGAGAATGAGTTGTTGAGAAAGCAATTGCAGCTACAGGAAGGTCATAAGGAAGATAGGTTGTCCATTTTCAAAGGGCATCAGCAGCAAAAAGGACCTCCAACAGACAAGGAAACAACCGAGAAATAGCAGAGAGAGGAAAAGCTACAAGATGATGTTGAGATGCTGACAAAACTATTGTAGGAAAAGGAGTCTCAGGCACCAAAAGAAATACAGGGTTTAAAACAACAATTGCAAGAAAAAGAAGCCCAAATGGCCTGCAGGGCTAGCTGGGCAGTAGAAGCCTTACAATGTAGGCAACCTGCTAAGTCCTATGCATTATATCTTAAAGATCAATGGTTGCAATTTCAAATTAACACATTGGCCCAAAGGGGCACCATTCCATTTCAGAATTACAATCAGTTTATGTATTTGTGTGACAATAGCTCAACTGAAGATAAGGCCAAGTTAGCAAACTTATATTTACACAACTTGGCACTTCCAAACATGAATCTATGGGACCCCAATGCTACATTGGAAGTTGTACAACTCATGGCTATGGCTTCTTAGTTAAGCCATGACGAAAAGAGGGTAGTAGAAATTCGGAAGGTTATGGACAGGAAGCTAAGTGAGCCACCCATGATCAGGGCAGACCTAGAAGATCCCCCAACTTTAGTATATGCTCATCAACACCTTGCCAACAACCCTAAAGTTCTCCCAAATTACGTTGAAAGGTAAGCTCAGGCCATTGCTCACTTTGAAGACATGGAAAGACTGTTTGGTGATAATTGCATTCATGCTTGCACAAGGAGATGGAACACATTTTCCCATAGTCTGAAAATAAGAGAGTACCACTCCCCAACCAGAATGAGGGAGGTGTTGGCAAGAGTGCCACTTTATAAACAAACAATGCAAAACCTGAAGGCCAACTGGATTGGCCTAAAGTTCAGTCGTCCATTACTTTTAGGACTACTGGAAGGGGTCAAGGAAGAAGAAGAACACAAGAAATGGGAGGAAGTAGAGAGAAAGGCAGACTTACATGACAAAGAAGAGGACATCACCTCAAAATCCTGGGATTTCAGAGAAGCATTCAAAGAAATCAAAGATGATGAACTGGATTAATTGCTCAGAGGATGAGCAACACATTCAGTAGGGGATGATGATGAGCCCCAAAAATGGGTAACTTTATGGGCTCATTTTTCCTATTATTCTCAATTAATCCACCATTCTTCATAGTTTTATGCATTCTTTTGAATATATTTATGTTAATTAAATTAATGGGAATAGTCACTTGACCACAAAGTCTAATACATGCTTACTGCAGATTTTTGGACATTTTTTGGACGAATGTTAGGAATTTATGAGCAAATTGGTAGCCAAATACGAAGGAAAAAGGCTGAGGATTTATAGGAGGGGTGTCTCTTGCACTAAATGACCCCTTCCTTGAGTTCTCCACGTTCAGCTCGGAGTTCAACAGCCCACCAAAGAAGATTTCAAGGGGAAATCGAGCAGGTTTAGTGAAGTGGCTAATTAACTGAAGTTTTGGGTAGCCAAGCTCCTAATGTTAAGGACGACTATTGGGATTCCTCATTTGCATAAGTAGGAAGGCTTCAAGCCTTGGTAGTTTAGCTATTGAATAGTTTATTTTCGCACTTTCATGCAGCTCTGCATTCGGCTCATTTTTCGAGCTCTTTCTGTAAATAGTTTTGTCACATGATTATTATTTTTTATTAATGAAGATGAATCTTGCTTTGCACCAGCTCTGAGCTTTCTTAGGAGGCTACAACTCTTGGGTTTAGGCCCAACCCAAGTGCCAATACCTCCTTTGTGTACTTTTATGTGTCTTTCTTGCATTCATAGAATAATTTATGTTATTTAGGGTAAAATCTTACTTTGTTACTTAGGTTGTTTTTGAAGATTAAGATAGTTTTTCATGCTTTAGGTTGATTTGATAGTTTGGTAATAGAAAATATCTACAAAAAGGCCATCAATTAGTCCTTGATCTCATCTCTCCCTCCTTGGGACCATGAGCTGAGACCAAGGCATACTTTCTACCACAAAAACACTATTTTTGCCTTCCAATGCAATTGCTAGTGTTAGATTTTAAGTTGGAAAAGTTGATATCAGTTGTGTTTTCATGTTTAGATCTGTTCTTACTTAGTTTCCATAGCTATCTTACATGATTTCCTATCTATAAACTTTTGTTCATCATGTTTCTAGTTTTTAGGTTAGATTAGGTCAAAGTAGATAGATCTCTGGTTTTTTTCAGTCTTTGTTCGATCAATTTTGGAAAATAGTGTGCAAAACACCTGCGATACATTCCTTCCTACCCTTCCTCCATCATACAACCTATTCCAACCCCTAATTCAAGATTTCTTCCCTTCATCTGCCACATTTTCCAAACTTGCCCTAATTTCAATATTTTTATGCAACATTTCTCTCTCCATCCTTGAACAAATCCAACCATATTCATCACTCCTTAGCTTCATTTACTAGGTCCTATACCCCTTAACATCCTTATCCATCCTTCATTTCCACTTTCCCACCATTTTTTCACCGTCATCCCTCTCAAAACCAGTTTCGGCCTATTCCTATAGAACTTCCTATAGAACCCCTGCATACTTCCTGTAGAAGTTCACATGAGAAGTTTTTTGAAATCTAATCACTGTGGAATACTCTAGAAGGGTGATAGGGACCCCTTAGGTCCTCTTCTCACCTTCCCAACCTCCTGCAAGTGCCTACTCCATTTCCTTTCACCAACAAACCTCTGCACAGTTAAAAATAGTTAAAGCACATGCATAATAATTCCGCAAAACTACTCAAAAATACAAAAAAGATGATTTTTACATATTTTCCTTCAAAAGTAGCCTAACCACATGCATCCTACCTTTTCAATAATCAATGGCATCCATTCTAGCATCTTTCATCTCTTTTCTTGCATAAGTAGGGTTAGTTAGTAGAACTAGGGTTTGCTAGGGTTTGTGTTTCCTTTTAGCTTTCATCTTCTCTCTGCAAGTATACTAGCCTCTCTTGAGTTAGCTTTCATCCATCACAGTTAAAAGATTCTTCTAAGAGCTCATAGAAGTTGTCTTAAGCTCCTAGCGAACTTGTGCCAGTTGATAAAGTGATAGTCTGCAGTAAGAGCTAGTACTTGTGCATATAGCACCATCGCTTCCAAGTTTGTTACAAACTACTGGGTTGATAAAAGTAAAGAAGGGAGTCCCAGGAGTTGCAACATCATTGTTGCAATACTGGAGCCCACCAAGACCCTGGCAAAAATTGCATTGGTAAAGAATTATTGCCAACCTAGAGAAAATATGTCATCATTGGATGCACAGAACCATTAACTTTGCAGGCTGCCTTGTCCTCACCAAATCTGTCATCTAGGCTATTCCACATTACATGCTCTCGATTCTCTCGACACCTAAAGGGGTTCTTCCGAAAACCTGATTCATCTAAAGAGCATTTCTCTAGTCAGGTAATTTAGGGAAGCAAAAGTGGTCTCTAATGGCATGTTATAAGATCTGCAAACCCAAACACCTGGTGGGCTGAATCTGCAGGACCCATTCACCATCAACCGAGCATGTGGAGCTAGGTTATGGTGGAGGTGGCTAAAGGAACCCAACTTACCCTGGGCCAAACATTGGAAAGAAAAGTATGCTCACAATTATAGCCTGGAGAATTTGATTAGGTTACAAGAAATTCCTGATGGCTCTCCAATTTGGAACCTGGCTAGAAATAATTGGCACATAATTTAGGAGCATATTTTTTGGGAAGTTCGAGATGGAAAGACTGCCCTGTTCTAAGAAGATGCTTGGCAACAACTGTCTAAGCTGGAAATCCCTGAATTCTTAACCATTCAATGAAGAAGCCAGGATTTAGGGAGGACAACAGTAAACCATTACTGGAAACCTAATGAAAATGACCAAGCATGGAGAATGTGGTTATTCAGTGACATAGAACTATCAAAAGGGGAAAGTAATAGTATAAGAGCACTGAAGACAGAGTTGGCGAAAAGAAATATAAGGAAAGCATGGGAGGCTGATCAACTATGTTGGGGCAATCTCAAGGGGGACAACTTCTCACTCAAAGAAGCAAGAATTTATATAGAAGGAAATGAACATGAGGAAAAAGTTAATTGGTACAGTAAATTTTGGGATGCTCAACTTTGGCTAAGGATTAAAACTTTGCTCTGGCTCTTTATGCCCCGAAGAATGCTTACCTAGGAGAACATTAGGAAAAAACGGTTCATAGGTCCCTCACATTGCCCCCTGCGTGGAACTAAGGAGGAAACCATGAAACACCTCCTTAATACATGTGAATGGACAATAGCCTCTGGAATTGGATAGAAACCATTTTTAAGAGGACGGACAGTGTAAGAAACTCAATTCAGGAGACTATAGAGAAGTGGAGAGGCAATTTCTCCAAAACCCAAATGGTTAATACATTATGGAAACTTATCCCACGGTTTATATTATGGATGGTATGGAAAGAAATAAACAAAAGAGTGTTCCAAAATGAAGACAGAAACATAGAATTTATTAAAGGCACAATTCTACAAAACATAAGAGAAACAATTCTCACCAGAGGGAAAGCAGAACAGAACAAGGACTTCTGAGTCTCAGACTTACAAATTCTGAAGGCATTTGGCATTGATATAGGAACCATCACTATTTCATCAAATCAACGACAACAACAAGGCACCACCATGAATACTTGGACTCCTCCACCAACAGGCTTTCATAAACTCAACTTTGACGGGGCCTCTCAGGGAAATCCGGGGCCAACAAGTATTGGAAGTGTTCTTCGGGATTGCAAAGGGGAAATACAATATATTTTCAGTCAATCGTTGGGTGAAGGAACTAATAATGAAATGGAATTGGCAGCTTTAGCGCAAGGATTAAGAATTCTCAGGCACCTGAAAATAGGGCCACTATGGTGGAAGAGGATTCTCAATTGGCTATCACTGTAGCAAGGACAATGAAGATGGGAGCAAAACCGAGTAAGGTCATAGAGCATTGGCAGCTGGCCAAGGTGATGGAATCATACTACAAGTAGTGAGAAGAAAGGCGAACGCAATGGCTGATCATCTGGCCAACTATGGGATCGATAACCACTTCACCTACCCGAACACCTATTGGCATGAGGTCACATGCACCGAACTTCAGAGTAAGTGTACACTTCTCTCGAGAGAAGACATAAGTTAACGAAAGAAGTGGTGCAGGGGTACGAAGGAATTCGCCTTAATAGCAAATGAAGATAGCCAACCGAAGGAATATCAGGTGACAGACCCATGAAGGACATAAGGAGGAGTGGGAAATCATCCACAAGGACAAAGTGCATCGACCGAGGTGAACAACGAACAAAATATATGATCGATGTCATCAGGAAATCACAAAGGAGGACACATGGCATTCAACAAATAGGCTCAAGCGTGGCAAGGTTAAGACTAAGGATGCGCATCATGAACAGGAATTGGGAAATCATAAAAACAGTTATTATGGTAGGATCAGCGCCTATCCGACGAAAAAGTGGGAAACCTCAAACTAGACCTGGCCACCCTCTACTATATCTACAGCTTCCCACCAGAAGGTCGACATAAAGTTCTACTGCGACCTGCAACATAGCAATCGATGTGCTGTCAGGAGTTTCAGTGTTTCTGCATTCTGCAATAGCAGTATGGCGTGTGAAGGATGTCATAATGTTTCGGCTACCCGAGACCTGCAGAAGACCCAGGAAGCCTATGAAACCCAAACTACCCAAAAATAAAAGCGCAAAATCGAAGAGCTAGAAGCGACAATTACAAAGGGGGAAGAACATCTGGAAGAGAAAGATTTGGAGAAGGAAGTGGAATGGATTCATGATCCGAGCACTGTTACTACTCGAGCAACTCAATTTGTTCGAACTTAGGGTGAAATGTGGAGGATGAAAACCATGATAGCCAAGGCACTTAACACGCAGAGCGAAGACATTAAACAAGCACATTAGAAAATCTCTCTCCTTTCGATAGAGCATATGGCTAGATTGGATGCCATAGAATTCAATCTCAACACCCTTACTCAAGAAGTCGGAGTCCTCTCGTAGAAAATGAGTGTCCTCATGAGTCTTCTCAAGCACTCCATTCGTCAAGGATCCTCAGCTATGGTGGAGGTCTCGAAGGAAGCAACCGATACCAGTCAGGGGAAACAGACCACTCCTCAGCAAAATCCTCAACATGAGAAAATGACTGCTACAGCTGGCCTGAGTGCTCCCAGTAAATATTAGGTAATCTTAAAGTTGTAGTGGCTTTTCTATTTCAGATCTCACTTCTTGTTTTGGCATGTTTTATTACTGGTTTTGAGGATATTATTTTCTTGTGACTGATGAGGTCCTCCCGGGCCTCCTTCTTCCCTTGTGTCCAGTCCCCCAAGGTGGTGAAATGTTTTGTTGTCTCAAGCCCCTCTTTAGGCAACCCTGTGTGGTTAGCCTCAGGGTCAGGAGATAATGTTTTAGCGGCTCATAGACATTTTGAGTGGGCAACGAAGTTTTACTTTTATCTGTGTGTGTAGACCATTTAGTATCTTATGTATTTTATGAATTAATATAAAACTGCTGATTTACAACAACAAAAAAAAAAGCTCTTTGAATCAAGGAAGCTGTTGCAGGAAATGTTGATGACCTAAAAGAAAAATGAGGTATTTATACTTACATTTGATATTATGAAATTCATGTCATATTGTTGCAAGTAGAATGGATCAATGCTCTATTTAGTGAGAATGATCAAAAGAAATATATCCTCCCTCAATGCAGGAATACATGGATCACACATTCACTAGATGAAAACAACATAGTATCTCCTCATATGAATTATGAGGTGGTTGACTACAATTGAGGAACTCT
Source organism: Pinus taeda (assembly GCA_000404065.3). Taxonomy (NCBI): domain Eukaryota; kingdom Viridiplantae; phylum Streptophyta; class Pinopsida; order Pinales; family Pinaceae; genus Pinus; species Pinus taeda. The sequence continues at coordinate 120,753 of APFE030748236.1, read as the reverse complement.
AATTGGAACCTCCTAGGAATATAATGTGTAAAAAAAGGAAGGAAGAGATCATGTAATATGAAACCATGGTAAAGGTAATAAACATCTGAAAGACCAAGAATATTTCTCGTATATCTCCATAGAAGATATGAAGACTCTGGTGAAGTCTGCAAAAGAAAGAGACCCTTAACAATGTATATCTCTTTGAGATGTGTCGATATGTATGCAAGATATTGGTGTGAACTAGAAGATGTCATGGTGAATGACCATCACAAAGGTAATGTCGATTTTGATGATCATTCCTTTATTTTTTGAACATATGGATGTGTTTATGCAAGGCTACCAAGGGAAGATCTATGGATATCTACCAGCACTAATGCACATGCAGTAGGATGAAATATCATTAAGTAAACATGGCTTGAAGAAAGCAGCATGACATGAAGGAAGACCATATATGGACTAATGGGTCACTTTCTGATGATGACATGGATGACTGATGAATGAAAGTGATGGATATTTAGTGTCATATGTAGAAGTCCCAAACATGAAGATTCTTACATAACAAAAATAAATTCATGACATCGTGAAGAGGATTTCTTCAAGAAGCTATTATCCCATCATCTCCACTTAAGTAGCTATTGTAGGTCCGTAGTTAAGAGGGAGCCTGGAAACAAGTTTCTTACTTGGAAGAAACTTGGAAATTCGTAAGCTAAGAAGGGTATTATGTACATTCCTCACAAATAAATAAGTATACTCCTTTAGTGGAATATATATGTCCTCCCTAATTAAGAGGGAGAGATGAACACATCATTATTGTCTTCACCTACGAAGACAAAATAGACGATTAGGTGAGAATATGGAATTCGATGCTCTTTGAGGGTGTATTAGGGAACCTAAGATAATAGTAGTCGTAGAGGACCGATATTCTTAGAGGATTAGGAATCCAAGATAAGAATAGTCCTGGTGGAACACACCGTGAGAACCCTGGTGGGGTATGTTCCAAGAGAGACAATGATGAAGGTTTCTATCCATCATTGGTCTCGCCAGCATTGTGCTCACATCTCATGGAGAGATAGAGTTTTTAGTGAAGGCTTTCCTATGGGACAATGCTAGTTGATATGATGAAACATGGATGGGTTACCAATTCAAATCTTCTTATGAGAAATTCTTCAGATTAAGAATGAGAAAGTACCATTATGAATACCTCCGTAGTTAAGAGGGAGTGTTGAAAAGTAACTAGGTCCAGTATTCATAATGACATGAGCAATTGTGATTTTATGTAAATGGTGAAAAGAGGACAAATATAATTATTATTGTAGTTCTTGACTCATGGGTCTCATGAGAAAGGAATTTTATTTTGGTAATGAGTCCCATTGTGAGCCTTTAGGATTTGTCATCTAGTCATATAAGTCAATTTGTGTTTATGTCATGTATGAAGGACTCTTTTGGGGCATATTACACTTGTGTATGAGTCAATAGAAATGTCAATTAGCCCTCCAATACCAAGCAAAAGAATTAACCTCAAGTCGACCTGTAAATGGAATTAACTTTCTCCTGCAATAGTCACGGGGGCTCACCTACATGACATGTCGACTAATTACCTCGGGCAACAACTGTATATAATGTAGTGTGTCTTCATTTCACAACAAAACTTTCGGTGATCAAGTCTGAAGCAGAAAAGTGTGAAGTACAACCAAGAAGTCAAAAGGATTAGCGAAGGAAGAAAGAAGATCAATGAAGGTCTAAAATCCAAGTCTTGGGTTTGTTTTAGGGTGTTGTGGTTGTCACATATGCAAATAGAATGGTAACCGTCCACTGTAATAAGGTCAAGTTTCAAAAGAAATCGGATTGAAGTCATAAGGAAGGCTAAATTACCAGATAAGTATCCTCCACCTCAAGTGTTGTAAATCAAGGACTGTCATCTACAATTGCAAGGGTTCTGATTTAGGACCGAAGTGTTGCATGCCTGAAACAGAGCAAAAGAAGCCAAAATCATAAATGAAATTGAACCAGAAGGAAGGAGCAGGCAGTTGACCATTGTTGATTCAAGAGATCCAGATAGGAAGCTCGATGTTTTGGTCTTGGAGAGGTCTAATAGGTCAAGGGTCTTAGTCTTGGTAGTCATTAATTGGAATCTCTATAAGAAGAAGAATTTCCTCTCAAAGAGTGAGAGATTTTGTCTCTAGTTGATAACCTATATTTTGTGTCTCTCGTCTCTTTATGGTGTATGCATTGCTAGTTGTTTGATGAAGAAGAAAACTAATAACCTAAATAAAAGGACGATCTTAATCTAAAGAAGTGAAAATCACCCACAAGAAGTTACTAATAGAAGATAAATCACATAATTATTATGCCTTAGATTTATCAACATCCCTTGGGTTACTAGTGTAAGGGTTCATATTCCTAGAGTGCAATATTATTCATAGGGTTTATAATATTAATATTTGGGTTTGATATAAATCCGTTGGCTTTATAATCATGGTCAATCATCTTCACAAATATTGTCTCAATATGAAAATCAATCATGGTCAACCATGATTGTTTTAGAGTTTGTAATATTTATCTTACGGTTTATACGTTGAGTTTATAATATTGATCCCTTGGGTTTAATATTATTTCCTTGGGTTTATAATCCCTTGTGTTTTTAGCCAAGCCCAGCGGGATCCAATTTCTTTCACGTGCAATTTTTTTTTATGCTCTGACATTATTTGAATGTTTTGTATAGTTATTTAAGTTTATTTATTTTTAGATTTATTTTGTAGTTTTTTGGTCGACATGAGCAAATTTTCAACTTTGATGATGCATGGACAATGTTACACATCATATTGTGTTGTAGAATGAGCCTCTTTTCTCAAATGGCAGTTGGATTGTAGAATAAGCATCTTGGCTCAAATATCAATCGCTTAGGTTTATTAATTTAAGGGTTCATATTAGTAGAGTATAATGCTATTCATAATGTTTTATAATATTAATTCTTAAGTAAAATAAAAGCCTTAAGTTTATTTAAATAACAATAATTTACTATATATTTAACAAAAACTATACACGGTAATAGAGAGAGAGTTACAATAATTGTTTATTAATTAATTAATTAATTTTATAAATTAACAATAATTAATAAATAATAACAAAAAAATATTTTCATTCAAATAGTAATTTTTGCAGTATATATATATCGGTTTTTTTGGTATTTTTTAATCATATTTACTAATGTGGTTGTGTATGTGATTGATACAAGTTTTCTGCCTCTATCATATATAAACCACATTTTAATTAAATTTATTAATGTAATTGTGTTGGTATATATGCTCCACTTCCACTTACTATCGTAGTTACCAAATTCAACTATATCCCTCAAAAAATGGGATATTCATTACTCTGGTTCGGTTCACATCTTAATACGTGAAGTTGAAAAAATTCGAATATTCATTAATATGGTTCGGTTCACATCTTAATATGACAATTTTAGTCCGGTACAAGGTTTTTGGTTTACCGAATCAATTGCAATTCTGAGCAACAAGGCTCAGCAAATGGCGTGGTACTATAAAACAACTTTTGAATCTCCTTGATCGATGAGCAATAAGTCACAGTGGAATAAATCCATAGAAACATGGCTTTACAATTTTTATATTTAAAAGGTTATACTTAGGAAAAAACAAATAAGTTAGTGCATTACTAAAAATTTAACTTTTCTATTAAAAAAAAGTTTTATACAAAACAAAAGAAATTATGTTCTATATTTCAAAAATTGCAAAATTTTAAAATATATTTTTCTTTTTCTCATAAAAAAAATGGTTTCACATGATAGCTAAATTTAAGCAGTATGTCGTTTCGATTATAACTATTTTTTAAAATTGTGGTTCATTGCAAAATGATCGTATAATTCACAGAAGTGGTTATTCTTTGTGATCTATTACATTTATTAATGTATATATATTTATTGGTGAATAAATTTGTATGGAAAGTAACTGTTTGACGAAAAAACATTATTATAAAAATTATTAACATTATGCTTAATTCTAATATTTTTTAATATTACACTTTAATTTTGAGTTTCGTTATTTCTATTATTAAATTTATTAATACTGAAAATTAAGAACCTAGGTTAAAATTAAAAAAATGAGTTGGGAGAAGGTATTATTGTTGAAATAAAAAACAGAAGAAGCTATGTGAAAATTAAAAAATCGAGTTAAGAGAAGGCATTATTGTTGAAATTATAATAATAAGAATGCATGCACCACATACGTATTACTAAGTATTAGCGTAATAATAATCCATACGAAAGTCCAAATTAGTGTTCAGGAGCCCTACAAGCGAGATTGGGAGAATCTACATAAATGAATGATTTATGAATTTTCAGTATTAATAAATTTAATTTTTTTTCTCTTTCATTATTTATGAATGATTTTAAATAATAATAAATTTAATGTTGAAAATAAATAAAATAAAATATCTTCTTGAAAAGAATTCATTTCAATTTTGAAAAATAATAATAATATAGTAATCTTTATAAAATGTATACTTCCAATTTTTTTCCTAGTATTTAATTTTAGATAGTAAATTGTTTCCATATCTAATGGAAATGGAATTCAATTGGAATTTGATAACTATGTTATATTATTTTATTCATAATTTAACCAGTCTTCAAATTTTCCAAGAATAAAATGGAATTTCCCGCAAAAATTTTTGAAGGAAAGTTTGCCGCTTGGTAGGTGCCGCCTTTTATTTACCATGATCAAATTTTTATATTTTTATGTAATGTATAAGAAGCTGCCAAATTGTTGCCCGCACATAATAATCCGCAAAATCCATGTTCTAATCACGTGGCTAATAACTTTACGTGTTAGTCTTAGCCGTAAAGAAATCAGGACTCACCTACTTAGACGTTTCAGTTTTTAACATACATATCGTTTCTTTTATTTAAAACTTATACAACTTTATATATTACAATATTTATGGCATATGCACGAGTAAGCTTCACTTACACGTGGACGTACCAAAGACTTATAAGCGGGCATATGACAATTTATTTCGACTCTGCGAGAAAAGAAAACTTACTCGACAATTTATCTTTTGGAAACTAGGAAATAATGCTGTACACTTGTTTAAATGATTATTTTTGAATTTTTAGTAGGAAAAGCAATTTTGGTTATCATTGGAAAGCAGCAAAGAAGTTTAAGTATTAGCATAAGTTATATTAAAATTTTTATTTTTATTAATTTTTAAATTATAATTTTCGGAAAAATATTTAATCATATTCAAATGGTAAAACACTTTTAAAATAAATAACAAAATTCCATAATACCTCACAGCTATATATTACATTAAGTTTCATTCATATATTTATGATGAAATTCGCCAAGAAATTTGATTACATCATTGCTACTAATCTATTTTAAACTTGCAATCAAAACTAATCATCATAATATGATTGGGACTGTATTAGTCTGGCTTTGGCAAGCTTAAGTAGATTACAGGTTTTTTTGAATATTCGGGAATCTCACAGACATAAACATTTCGAGAAATTTGCAATCGACTAAAAGATGGCCGTCAGGCTTGATGGTCAAATATAATAGAATCAGTGATTTGACATTTGTCATCCAACTTATTCCATTTTCATAATCCGGCGCAACATAAATTTGACCGTTGATTGGGGAAATATTATTTAAATAAAAAATTATAATCTTTACATTTCCATATACGCACTCCTAAAACAATTTGACCGTTGAATGCGAGAACCAATCTTGCCCATAATTGCTTTCTTGCCCATGACGTGACCAAACTTTTTTCTTCATATAATAAAAGCTTAAAATCAATTACGTAGGAAATACATTGCGAGCTATATGTCTGTATGTGTCCTCAATTGCGAGCTATTTGTCTGTGTCTCCTCTTTTTAAGATTCCATTGCCCTGTCTGTCCTCTTTTTAAGATTCCATTGCCCTTGTCTGTCTGTATAGTTTTTTGCAAGTTGAAACTGGATATATTACTATTGCTCTATTATTATTCAATTAGGTAATATTAAAAAAATTGTTACTAAAAGGTATTATTAGACACTCAGATTATATAGAGATTTCACAACTTAATCCAATCCTAACCAATTTTTTACAAATTCCATTAAAAATAAATATACAAAAAAAATGTTCAAAAACTATAACAAATAAACTACGAATAGTATTTCACCATGATGACCCAAAAGCCGCTCATGAAAAGCAAATAGTGCAAGTACTATTATGTTATTCAAAGTAGACGATGATACTAACAAAATATTAGGGATGAGAGCCAAAATGTACTTGCCAAAATGAAAATCAATGCATGCTTTATTTTTACATACTCACTTCTCAATCTACCACCACCACTAGGCTGGCTGCTTGCCTTCTTTGTGAATTAATGTGAATCTCGATATTATTGTGATTGGGCAGAGACAACAATATGGTTACACCAGGAGATTTCAGGGGTATGATGGATTTGATACACCATTATTTCCTGAAGGTAGAGGCCGTTAAAGATAAAACTTGGCCTTTACTCTGAACGTTCGATCGTCCAGTTGCTCAAAATTAATCGAGATAGATGAGGATGGCACGTATGTAATATATTTTATAATTTTATATTTTTTAATGCAATATGCATAACAGAGAATACACATAAAAAGAAAGAGAGTTAAATGAAATCATGTTTATTAATTAAAATAAAATTAAAATTTAATTTATAATTTATATAATAAAATATTTTTTTTGATAGGCGTATTTATTTCAATTAGGTTTCAACGTGGGTTTATGGATTTATTTTTTAATCAAGGGTGAGGATTAATTGTGTAGCGAATATTTGTCATCTGAAAAGTTAATCTAAGGTCGTGATTAGTGGGAGTGCAAAAAGGGAAATGTTACTTTCAAATGGTTTGTTGATCTGTCTTGCCACTTTAAATGGTAAATGGTCTACTAATCCCTCTTACCAATGTTAATGTCGCACTTGAGGCGATCCAAAAGATTAAGGATGGACGTTCACTCTTGTTGCATGTAACGTGGTTGTTGCATGATCAGTGTCACTATGTTGGTCTTAAAAAGGTTAAAGACCAGTTGTATGGTTTTTCTCAACTCAGTTTGCATTTGTTTTGCTTGCATTTTTGTGAATTGTTCGAGTGTGGTGCTCATGTCATCTTGGGGCGATTTGTGTCATATTGTGTAACACAATCGCCCGCTTTATTTTTTAATAATTACTTTTTTGTTAATTTTTTTATATAGTTATATAATGTTTTAAGTGCCACATGGTTGAACTTGCAAATGGAACTATAATAGGAATATTGTAAAATATTAAACTCAAGATATCATCATTAAATCCAAGGAAAAATGGAATGAAATTCAATTCCATGCAAAGAATTTTCATGCAGAAATACAAAGACCATATTTAATAAATGGAAATATCGTTCTTAGAAAGAACCATAGTGTTTGGAGAAGCCATAGGTCTCATGCTAAGAAACATACATCTTTTTGGAAGACAAAACAAGAGTTTAAATATACATATATTAAATAGTGGAAGAAGTTCCATTAGAGTATAAAAACCTCCCCAGTTATTTCATAGTTGTTAATGGCCGTTGAGACAAAAAATAAAAGCCCTCACTAAGCCTATTAAGGAGTGATATAAATGACTAAAACCCTTGGAGGGTTGAGCCATAAGTGGTAACCTACATCAAACATGAAAAAAAGGGTTGTGTAAGAAGTTCGGTGTGTAGAATGAATGTGAAAACCCTTCCTCTAGGTAGCTTCCCATCGACAAAGTATACCTATAGGGAAGGATCGACAAGTGAGTTGAAAGCGAAACTCTCAAAATGTATAGGACAACAAATTAAAATAGGAATTTGACATTACATGTACAAACGAGAACGAGGGCCACCATGGCCATTGTGCATACTACAAACACAAGAATTAAGGGAAAAAATATCAATTATCTCGGTGAAGGAAGCAATTCTAATCCAATTTTGAGTGATTCCCGAAACCCATCTTCACAGGGGATACGTGTTTGTTTCCTACTTGCACCAAAAATTTTGACTTACATACACAGACCTGGCCATAGTTGCAACCCTGCAGTGGAACCTTGTAAGAATGATATTGAATGGCATACTTGAATGATAAAACAATAGCTATAAAACATTTAGCCTAGAGAAGTCTACTTGAGGTTTTGCAAGGGTTTGATTGCAAAGCCAACCTTTCCAACTAGAGACTGTGCGAATGAGAGAAGGGGAAAAGATAGTGGTGGGGTAGTTACTATGGTAACTTCCCTGGTCTAGATCAATTACACAAAACAAAAACTCAATCCTAAAACATGAGATGATGGATGCGTCCATTATGAAATAATTTTCTAACTTCATGACAGAAGAACATGTTGTGGAGGCTTTGCCGAGACAATCAACTCTATATCAAGTATGCAATAAGATTAGGCATATGTTAAAAAATAAATAAAACATTCAACCATTAATATATGCGGTTTAAATCAACATTAAGAAATGTGATATATCCACACACCCAATCTGAATACTTTTCTAATATTTGAAATAATTTTCTAACTTGATGATAGAAGAACATGCTGTGGAGGCTTTGACCAGACAATCGACTCTATATCAAGTATGGAATAAGATTAGGCAGATGTTAAAAAATAAATAAAACATTCAACCATTGATAGATGTGATTTAAATCAACATTAAAGAACTGAATCTAACATTAATAAATGTGATATATCCACACACCCAATCTGAATACTTTTCTAATATTTGAGGCCACCGCTAGGTCATTCATAAAAAAATTGTACAATCTAATAACATTTGTGTTATTTATTAATTGTTTAACACAAAATAAAATCAAAATTAAACAATTACATTAGAAATTAAAGAATAAAAAATTAAAAAATAAACAACTAGAGAAACATTATATAAATAAAAAAATAATTACAAAAATAAACCAAAAATTAAAATTAAAATGAAAAAGGGAAAAAATAAATCAATAAATGAATAAAATGAAAAAATTGAAATGGAAAAATTAAAATTAAATATATGAGACACAAATTTTAAAAATTAAATATGATAAAAAATGAAAAATGAAAAATTAAAAATTAAAAAAATTAAAAGTAAAAAGATAAAAAAAAATAAAAAATATAAAATATGACAAACAAATTTAAAAATTTAAACCAAAAATAAAAAAGAAAAAAATTAAATCAAAATTAAAGAAAAGTTAAATTGAAATAAAATATCTCTTGGTTTCGATGAACGATTTAAAACAAAAACTTAATCGCTAAACCATCAAATGGTTGACACATCAGTTATGCAATACTTCTCTAAGTTTGTGAAAGATCAAAAGATTCGGGAGATTTGACTATAGGATAAAATTAGTCCGATGTTAAAAAAAAAAATCAAACATCAAATAATGCACATCAGAGGAAAGAAGCATGAGATAATGTAAATGTTGGGTAGTGGATCCTTGTGTAACGGTTTTGGGGCTTCAAGTCTACATTTTTTGGTATTTTACTTTAAAAGCTCTGCAAAATGTGCAGAGCGTGAATTGTAATGGGTCAAGTCCAAAGGTAGTTTGCCCTAAAATATTATAAGTTAATCTAGAATGTGTCGGCTTACAAATGGTCCGCGGACCATAGGAATCTATAAATAAGAGCAAGGCTCTAAGTGTAAGGGAGCTTTTTGGTACTAAGAGTGATATGGGTGTCTGAATGAGATAGTAGATCTAAGTCTATGAAGTGTAAGTTTGGGTTGTAATAGGAGATAGAGGCTCCACAACTATGTGCACAAAGGCCTGGTTAGAGTCCGCAGCTATGTGCGAAGGCCCCAACAGCTGTGTACGCAGGGCAAGAAGTTGGTTGTGACTAGATAAAGGGAATTAATAAAGATCAGTGATTCTGAAATATTGCATATGTATTCTCGATTCTAGTTTAGGCATCTGATTGCAGATCTATATGTTTATGCTTATGTTATGGTTTTATGTGAATCTTTAAGATTTATGATTGCACGCATCTCTATTTAAGTTGAACAATAACTGGAAGTGCTATAACTATGTAAGTAGACAAAGATCTATAATAATAAGAAGCACAGGAAAGGGTAAATTGCATTCGTGCTTGATTAAGGTAGTTGCTCTCAAAAGATAGTTGCGTGAAGTAGCCTTGTGCGTAGGATTTCTCCACACAAACCCAGACCCCATCAATACATCCCTAGGGTGCGGAAAACTGGTTCCAACACCCTCCTATACTACCTTGGGTGAGACTTCAATCCGCGCTCCACCGACTGTTGCTGAAAGGGCCGGTAGTGTCGAGATTTGTTTGGCTAAACATTTTTGAACTTGGGTCAGGCCCCAATAAGCCAACAAATGGTTTCTTTGCTAGGATCGAGATCTGCCTAAGGGATTTTTGATGTCGGAATGCTAGAACCCTACGAAGAAAGAAATTGAAGATTGGTTGGACAAGAAGCTTCATGAGTTCGTGGTGCAGGGAAACAAAGCCCCATAGATATCTGAGAAGAGGTGGCTAGATCGCTACATATACACAGAAATCCATGAGATCTTCTTCACATCATTTTCGTTAGAAATGTATGAGTGGATCGCAAGGCTAGCAGACAACACGAGAAGGTGCAAGCTTGATCAGCTGATAGTGTGGACTCTGGAGTCAGTGCACAGGCTAGAGGCATCTGAAGATAAGATCGTGTGGGCCGTAGATCATTGGTTGGATCAGCTAATAGGAGGATTTATCACTAAATTCATAATAGACACAACTGTCAGCTACAGTGAAGTTGAAAAACGTTTTCTCAAAGGACTACAAGGTAAGTATATCAAATCGTTAAATACTTGGATTAAAATGTTGTTATGTGAAAAACAGGTTATGTGAATCCATTGATGTCTGGGGTAACGTGGAGCGAAAGAGGCTACCAATGGACCGAAGGATTATAGAACAGTCCCATGATTTCACTTTCGTGGGAAAGCGAGGACAAGCTTACAGGGTTCTCTCCGAGAAATGCGGTCTGGTTGATAAAGTAGTGCATTCCACTGTTACCACCTCCATCCATGCCATCACCCTCTTCACCTACATTCGCCCTGTCTTCACCTACCCCACCTCCACCACCTTCAAGGGTTAGAATGGCGAGTGCAATCAAGATGCCCATATTCAAAGGCATGGGAAATGAGGAACCAGACCAGTTCAGGTTTGTGGTAAAGGAAGTATGGGAAGCCCAAGGCGTGACAGATGATAATATTAAAAATGCTACTTTGGTGAGCGTGTTGTAGGATCGCACGTTAACGTGGTATATTAAGCACTCTAGAGATCATCCAAGTGCTGGAATACTAGAAATCTAGGATGCATTGAACAAACTATTTAGCCAACCAAAATTAGAAACTCAGTCAATCATTGGACTTAAAGAAATTGCGATGCTTCAAGGTGAGACTCCCTGGAATCTAGATCAATGCTTGAAGAGTATGATATGAGAGGCTAATATGACTCTTTCAGATGCGCAATACTGTGCCTGATTTGTGGAATCCATGACACCACACCTAATGACGGCATTGTCACAGTAGAAGATCTCAACCCAAGCTAAATCATTAGAGATAGCAATGAGGTTGCATGAAACTCCAATACAAGATCCTAGGTTGGGAGTTCAAGAAATCCACGTGCAACTACAAAACCTATGCTTAGAGATGCAAAGTTTGAAGCAGGATAGGGTGCCCCAGCCAAAGGGGAGTGAAGAAGTGTGGTGTATAAAATGTAAGGGCCAGGGTCACGATAAGGACCACTATCATGTATTTGCGAACTATTTGGTAGGAGGGTGACTAATGCCATTTAGACCAGAGGTGCAAGCAAGTCTAAGTGTGTCCACTGCTCTCTGGTGCTCAATTTGTCAAGTGGGAGGAAAGCACACAATAGACAACTGTCACCTATTATAGAGATATATCCAGACTCCGCAGCAACTGTACTGTAATTTTTGTAGATTAGTGGGTCATGATGAGCGAACATGTCGAAGCTATGAACTAATGATGGATACGGCTCCAGCTTATTGAATACAAACAGAAACTCAAGGCCTCAATCCAGCTACAGCAATAGCGCGGGGTGGCTTCCAATGGCAATGACAGGGTCGTAGGGGAATGGGGTCAGGAGAGGCCGCGGATAGCTAATTTTTTACAATTGCAGAGGCCATGGGCACTATGCTCGTGATTGTACCAACTTGATGAGATTATATTGCCTGTACTGTGAACAGTTTGATCATGAAATGATAGATTGTCTGACGCTAATCGTACATATGTGCAAAAAAGGGGTGTTGCAGCCCACTCTGACGCAGAACATCCAAATAATGAGGTCTGAACCATGCAAAGAGGACCCGAACATGAACATGATGCTCAGGACTGGCATGACCACGGGGCAGGATAAGGGGAAGAAGCCTGAAGAAGACACCTGGGTACGTAAGGGTCCTGCAAAAGAACTTGAATTTGACTTGGACTATGCAAAAGAAACCTTTATGGAAGTCAAGAAGAGCTTCACAGAGGTCCCTACTTCAAGTAGTAGGGATCAACCAGAGGTGGACCTGGATCCCTCGATTCTAACTACCTTTTTAGAGACATGTATGAAACTATTACGCGATAATAAGGCAGTTAAAGGACTACAAGAATTGATCGCTAGGTGCACAGGGTCATGGGAGCCACAAGTAGTTCGAAAAATGGGGAAGCATGTCCTGTGCACCGGATGGGAAATGAAATTAACAACACAAATTGGCGAATATGAGATGGATCAAGTAATCTTAGACTTGGGGTCAGATGCGAACGTATGACCAACGCAGACTTGGGAACGCATGGTCAGGCCCGCACTACAATGGTCTCCCATTCAACTATTGGTGGTGAACCAACAAAAGGCCTTCCCCATGGGAATATTGACGGTAGTAACAGTGGATATCGATGGTATGAGCACATAGACAGACTTCGAGGTAATAGAGATTGTGGATGACAGTAACCCTTACCTCGCATTGCTTGGAATAGACTAGGTAACGGATATGAATGGAGTCATCAATCTAAAAAAGCGGAAGATGATTTTTGAGACAAAGTCCCTACGTGTGATAGTTCTATTGGATCCCGCCAAAGGACAGCGTTACACAAAACCTGTGCACGATGATGGAAGCGACGAAGAGCTAGATTATATCTACAAACTAACCATGTGGAACCAGGAATGGCTACATCCTACTGCAGATGAAAGGACCCTGTGGAAGTACATAGAATCTTGCCTATCAGAGTCTAACAAAGAAAATGAGCGATGGTAAAATCGGTTGAGTGAAGTAACGACACTAAATTGTAATATGATGACCAAATCACTGCGTTGTTTAACCGCCCAGGCTTGGGATCTACCAACATATGATGGACTAACAATGGTGGATGAATTCTTAAGCAAATTTGAGAGTGCAGTACCAGAGCACCAGAGGTTCAATGCATTAAAGTGAGTGCTACGCGTAACACCCGCACGTTGGTGGGGAACACATTAAGGGAATTTTGAAAGCTGGTATGATTACAGAAGGATGATGCAGCTAAGGTTTGGGAAGTCGGAACTACGAATAACCGAGAAATATGATAGACGTGATGACCTATGCATGCACCTTGTAAAATGGACTAAAGCCTATGGTGAAGAGCCCTAGCCTGAATGGGTACATTTATTCTATCATACCCTAGATGTCATCCCTAGAAATTGGTATACGAAGACAAAAATTTGACATGGTATAGGTGAATGGGATATCTTGCGTGAAGGGTTTTTATTAACATTCTTATTTGAAGACCAATGGATGGATATTGTTGACAATGTGCTGCAAATTGTGAAAGCCACTATCTTCAAATCACCACACGAACCAGAAGAAATCGTTCAACCAGAATGGTCTCATCAGTTAAGCCATGCCCTAGAATGTTACAACATGCAGGCGAAGGAAGACGATGATGACCCCAGAAATATCAACATCCCAAAAACAGAAGGGAGCCGTGAAGTTCGGGGACCACTGGTCGAGGACCCTAACATCACAACGCCACTGAAAACGAAATAGGTAAACATTGGTATAGAGGAGGAGCCAAAGTATGTGAATCTGGGGGACTACTGGGATGATGCCATGGTGGATAAATTCGTCAAATTATTGTGCGATATTCTTGACCAAAATGACAATTAAAGGGGATTCTCGGTGACCTAGGGATGATGAAGATAACTTTGAAGCCAGACACGAGGCTAGTAAAGCAACATCCTTACCATTTGAATCCAAAGTATAAGGAAACATTCTGTGAAGAATTGGACAAAATGCTTGCAGTAGAGATTATTGAACCTGTGGAAGAGTTTGACTGGGTGAGTCCTCTGATAGTACAAGAGAAAAAATAGAAGAGTGAAATTTGAATCTGTGTGGACCTCAGAAAACTGAATGATGCTTGCATTCATGACCCGTTCCCAACCCCGTTTACAGATGAAGTCCTGGAAAATGTTGGTTGACAGGAAATGTACTCGTTCACAAATGGGTTCATGGGATACCATCAGATCAAGATCACACTAGAAGATAGGAGAAATACCACCTTCACGACCGAATGGGGATGTTTTCAATACACCGTTATGCCCTTTGGATTGAAGAACATGCTAGCGATATTTTCACGCGTAGTAGTGGTTGCGTTCAAAGAACTCATTCATAAGTTTTTGGAGGTTTATTTTGATAATTAGACTGTATTTGGGCTTGTCAAGAAACATGTAGCAAGCTTATGATTCATGTTGGATACATGTTGATGACACCAGATTGCACTAAATCTTAAAAAGTGTACATTCCTTATCCCTTTTGGCAACTTGCTCGGCCATGTAGTCTACAGACAAGGACTCATGGTGGACCTTGTGAAAATTGTTGTCATACTCAATCTACAAGTGTCATGTAGTGTCAAACAGCTCCGTACCACGTTGGGACACACTGGATACTATCGAAAGTTTATTAAGGGCTATGCACAAATCATGACACCAATGGAATAGTTGTTGAAAAAGAATGCTACCTATTGTTGGAATGAGGAATGTAAGAATAGTCTGAAGATTTTAAAGGAAAAGATGGAATTCACCCCCATTTTGGTTTTTCCAAAACAGGACATTGAATTTCATGTACACGTTGATGCGTCATGTATCGCATTGGGTGCTATACTCACGCAAGAAGGAGCAGAAGGCATTGATCACCTAATCGTGTTCGCCAATCAACGATTATCTAACACACAAAAGAACTAATCCACTACTGAGCGTGAGGGACTGGAAATGGTATATGCGCTCCAGAAATACCACCACTATCTACTTGGTGGGCACTTTAAAATGTATACCAATCACTCTGTCTTAAAATACCTGGTGAAAAGAAAGATTATTTGAAGGACATCTTTGAATATTTTTTGTTGTGGCCATTTTCCAAATTGCTCAATTGCAATAACCAGATTCGAATTGTCCTAGTTGAATCATGATGAAAAGATCTCTCAGATCTCACCCTGCTTATTGAGATTTTGTAATCAATATAAATTGTATGGGAAATCATTTTGTAATTAATTTGTTGTAAATTTCCCTTTGTTGTTTGTATATTTAAAAGACACAATTTAGAGAGAAATGGGAGAGAACGCATATAGGGAGTAGATTAGATATTGAAGGTTTTCCTTTGAGAATGTGACAAGGCTTCTATATTTTCCTTTTGATTAATGCAATCTTGATCTTCTAAGTATTATCTAGCCTTCAATCATTTTTCCACAGCCATGATCAGAGAATTGGGCCAACTCTTCTGATCAGGTGTTGTTGGAGTGGTGTGTGCAAATTTATTTATGTTGTAAATATTTCTTTATCGCTTTAATGGTTCATTAAGTTTGTGTTGTTGCAAATCTTAATTCGTTGTTAATTTTATTGTTGGTACTATTATTCCTTGTTGTTACACATTGTTATATTGTTGATTGAATGCTCAATGTTGGGTAGGGGAATTGTGGCCTGCATAGAATTTTCATGGTAGCATTGAAATAACAAGACAAGCCCTTGATTGAAAATTAATGTTGGAAAGGGGTGAACTCTATAATTCATATCTAAACACCAACACCCACCTTTCACAAAGTTTTCAAAATGGAACCACACTCTACAATAAGCTCAAACACATATACTAAACTAAATATTGAATCACATAATATGAATAAAACAATTGAATTGACTACAATCATTGAATCATCATTGAATACCAGTCACTAATATACCAAATCAACACATCAACCAATCACAGATATGTCAATACTTAATCATTGAAAACTTAGTCACTAACCAATATAAGAGGCCATAGCACAGTGAATCTAATAAACACTTCCAGATACAATCCATGATGGTCAAGACGCCATTGTTGGAAATAATACTGAGAGGGGGGGGTGAATCAGTATTATCACATTAATAAAACCTTTTCATTTCCATAATCAGATTCATATATGCTACTTCCACAACTTCTTATGATTAAGTTAATTGATCTTCAATGAGTGCATTAGAACATTATCAACCATATTATCAGTTAACAGATGCAGTAACATAGAATAGATCATCACACATAAGGCACACACATGAACACCATGATATAAGGTGGAAACCTAATGCAAGAGAAAACCTCCTGCTGCAAGTCATCTCAATCTTCTTCTTAATAAGAAAATCCTGTTACAATATTTTGTACTGGTGCAGCCTTATACCAGTACGGGAGCTACAACTCCCTTTGCTCTTGTACTAGCCGTTCCATTTACTAGTACGCAGGCTACTACCTGCTACAATGCTCCAAAGATTTCCTTTAGCTCTTGTACTAGCTTAGATACTAGTACATAGGTGCTGACCTACAATCTTCTCTCCTCCATGTACCACGTTTCATCAATTTTCATACTGGATACACTGAAGCACAAAACATAATCTGAAAGGCCACGTTTCATCCAATTTTCATACTGGACCCAACAACTGAAGCTCATAATCAAACAAACTTCTGAATCACCCAATCACTAGATCAATACTTATACAATGAGAGTCATCAATCAGATCTAGTCCATCAGATTACATAAAGATGAGTCATTAAGAACCTAATCCATTCATCCATCAATGTATAAACATTTAATCAATCACTGCTATTATCAGAACTTAATACCAAAAATCAGACATCACTTCAAAACCCAAAACACAGCAATGATAAACATGAATAGCTAAGTAGATTTTATGAGAAGTACGCAGCTTCACCCATATAATAGATGCGTATAAGTATGCACTGTTTCCAACTGCTTCCCTACGTACATGCGTACTGTGCCTCACAGACTTCCTGCGTACGTGCGCTCTGTTTCCAATGAACTGCCTACGCCCCTCCGCATCTGCAGCGCTTCTGGTCCTGCGTATCAGCGCACCTGCAAAGCTTCTGTGCCTACGTATCTCCGCACTTTTCTTTCACTGGACCTGCGTACCTCCGGGTATAGATAATTTCAAGACTTCAAGAATAACCCAAACTGTCAGATCTACAAATCTGAACATGCGCCAAGGAGATATCAACCCATTAGTAGATCCGACTTATAGTTCTCATGTTTCTCCTTGATTTAAATCTAGCTATCTCTCATAACCCATCACTAGAATTTCAGATCTAGCTTCTTAAGATATTCAACCCAAAAGCATATACAAGCCAAATGATCTCCTTTGCTTTATATAGGTAAGCTCTTCCTCAAATCATGGATCATAGGGCTCAATAATAATAATAAAATAAAACAATACCACGGGCCAAAACCATAATAACACAATACTGTCGGCTAAATACCAAGGGTTAAACATAAGAAACCCCACGTGTGCGCGCTTTACTGCCTTGAAGTGTGTGCACTTGGGGTACGCACCTCATGAATGGGTAACTTGCGGGTATGTACGCACTTGATATAAGACATGCCTACGTGTCTGCACCTTTTGTATGGTGTGCCTGCGTACTCCTTATTTTCTTCAATATTTGAGAGCTGATCATCAATCTCTGCTACTGTCCTATTGTACAGTGATCCATCACCTGAATGGGTTGCCATCAAGGAAAACACTTTAGCCATAATGCCAACAA
>APFE030748236.1:88582-102252 GCA_000404065.3 Pinus taeda | reverse complement strand
CGGCGCCTCCACACTTCCGCAGCTACAACGCTCGAGAGATCACCCTTCACAGATTCGCTTTCCACTTCACTTTCATATAGATCGAGCTTTTGAAACAATAACCCAATATTTCAGATCTTAAGATATTCAACCCCAAAGCATACACAAGCCAAATGATCTCCTTTGCTTTATATAGGCAAGCTCTTCCTCAAATCATGGACCAATACCACGGGCCGAAACCATAACAAACCATACCATCAACTCAATACTAGGGATCAACACGTCTGTCGAGATGCCATGGTCCAAAAACCATAGGTTCAAATTCCAAGGACTAACTACCATGGACCAAAGGTAAGTTTTCCCACATGAAATAAACTTTTCTCTGCATAAAATTCCGTGAACTTTTCTCCACATGAATAAACTTTTTAATTCTCATCATATTGAGAGCCATGCCATGGGCGTTGCCATCAAGTACAACACTTTAGCCATAATGCCAACAATCTCCCCCTTTGGACTTGATGGCAAAGCTTACTTGTGAACTGTCATCTAATCCCTTTTTGTTGTCCAGTAACCCATGCACTCTGTCACATCTGATATTTCTTCTGTAGATTCATCTGAATGTATACAAGTGAGATGATCTTCTATGAGAGGGTTGCCATCAAGTACAACACATGCATCATAATGCCAATAGCCATTACCATATAACAATTAATAATACATACTTCATCAACTGTTATCACCAAACAACAATTGCAAACCCTAGAACATATATGTGCCATCCATTAATCAGATCTACATATATGCATGTTTTCCATGTATAAAACCCATGTAAATATTTTAAAAGACTGAATACCAAAACATTTCTAGTATATCGTTCTGACCAACCAAGACAATCCTCAATAGTCACATCAATCAACATACAAACATATATTAACAAACTAGATCAGGAAACAATATAAAAGAAAATTATGTCATAATATATACATGAATATACTGACACAAACAAGTACAAGCAATGTACAAATCTCACCACATCAACAAACACATCAAACCCTTGTTTGAACGCATAATCCATGGAGAACATAGATCCCTACATATTGTCAAAATGATAAATCTTCGTAGACACATCATAGTCACCATAAATCTTACATGATTGAATACTCAATCATAAACAAATCACTCAAGTATATCCATTAGTTCTCAATTCACTTTTAGATCTATCAGATCTAAGCCTTCTCCTAGCTCCCTAGTGCGCACCTGCTTCAAATCATATCATACATGAATAATTCATTACATTTCACACATAGATCCTTGATATCCATCTTTGTGTACAACTTTTTCCTTTGCCAATACCACACTCAAATCCCTTGATAATATTGTTGGTATTTGTCTATGGGATCATATAGTCGTTGTCATCACAATTACTATGGGAAATTACCATGGTAATGGATCTTGGTCTCCTATTTTGTATGGCTTGGATTATGTATCTGATTTTTATTCACATAGCTAACATATGTATGAGACTCCTATGCACAGGGGTCACGTATATTTTTCAAACTTCACAATTTCCAATCATTCTATACCTAAACTAACAATTCTCTTTCATATTATTTGTAATGCTTCTACCATAGTACATGTAGAATCAATCATGTCATATTCAATAGTTCTATAATCATCAGTGAAAACTTATTATATTATAATCAACTTAACAATAGGGACATATTTGACATGCAGGTTTCCATCAAGGACAACACATTAGCCATAATGACAACAATATCCCCCTATAAAACTTGATGGAAAACATTTTGGTGTTTGAAAACCATTTGTAAACACCAAGCCTTATCTCCCCCTTTGACATCAAGGGAAAAGGCTTGGACTAGGCTTAATGAAGTATTTTTCACTGTAGCTTTCATCATGTAGGTAGGATCTATTGATATGAACTATAATGTTTACATACTGACCATGCTCCCCATGAGAATATGTTGGACCTTCTAGAGATATGCAATAAAAGTACAAGAATATATGACTCAAATACATGGATATCCATGATGTTATGCAACCAAAGCACAAAATATAGGAACAGATAGATCAATGACTTGAAAATTATCCTCTTCAAGGGGAAACCTCCTTTACATCACATAAATGAACAATTTATGGATGATACAAATGATAAGACCTCCTTGGTATCTATAGGAGTCTAATGGGTCACATCATCAACATCAAGAAAGTATATGACCTTATCTGAATCTGTTAAAACGTCTTTTACAAGTAAAGAAAAAAATTGGTTGGGGATTCAAACTATATTGCTTGGAAGAAAAGGACATATCTAAATCTCATTGAAAATTAGGTCATGGATATGTCAAAGGATTTATCACCAAACGAGAAGAAGAATATGCTCAATAAATTGCAAATTATATGAAAGGGAAAATTAGGCTCAAAGGGTTCTCATGGAATCCATAAAATATCCCCTCATCCCATATGTATCTAGACTTGAAACACTAAAAGAAATATATAACAAAATGGTAGAGTTGTATTCCATAAGCACTATTGGAGAATTCATATCATCAAGGAAATAACTCTACAAGATGAATATGTTTAGGGAAGATGGAATAGCCTCATACTTTATGAGGATATCTGAAATCCAGGATCAATTACAGGATGTGGGAGAAACCATGTCTGATAGTGAAATGACTACAGTTGTATTAAATGCACTACTAGAGGAGTGGAGTAACTTTAATTCAAGTATTTATGGGAAGGAGTAAGCTATGGCATTATAGGATCTATGGTAATTATCCAATATTAAATAATCTACACTAAACACCAAATATGATGTGGGAGTAGGTGAGAAAATCAAACGTATGTTACAGTGGAAAGAAGAAAATGAAAATTTGGAATGTCCAGTACTTGGAAAAAGAAAAGGGACATGTCTAAGGTTCAATGCTATGGTGTTAGGAATATGGGAACTACAAAATAGATTGTCCTAAGATCAAGTAGGACGAAAAAATAGGAAGAGAAGAAGACCATATCATCAAAGAAGTAGAGGAAGCTGAAAAGAAGAAGTCAATGAAAGAGGAAGTAAGAGACCTCTATTACTGAGATAGGCTTCCTCATCTAAGTTCTTCTCTAATTCCTAATTCTTATATTGTAAGATATGGTTACCACTATTCACTAAATTCAATGCATCAAGGCATCATTAAAGCATTGATAGAAAGAGCTAGGAACATCATCATAGAGAAGCATGAAAGATGGTTAGAATATATGAAAGTCAAGGATATAGATCACATAAGTGGCAAGGCCATCTAGTACAAGGTTCATCATACATGTGTTAAAAGGGAACATCTGCTAGTGGATACTTTAGATCCTCAAGATCCTTTGCTGGAATCTTCATTGAAAGGTTCACCAATCAAGAGGAGAAGCAAGTGTTTCACCAAGAATTCCAATCTTGTGGAATTCATGGGATGTTGACATAAAAGTGAAGTAGATCAAGGGATTGAAGCTCTTTGAATCAAGGAAGATGTTGTAGGAAGTCTTGATGACCTAAAAGGAAAATGAGGTATGTATGCTTACATTTGATATTGTGAAATTCATGTCATATGGTTGCAGGTAGAATGGATCAATGCTATATTTAAAGAGAATGATCAAAAGAAATAGATCCTCCCTCAATGCAGGAATACATGGATCACACATTCACTAGATGAAAACAACATAGTATGTCCTCATATGAATTATGAGGTGGTTGACTACAATTGAGGAACTCTAATTGGAATCTCCTAGTAATATAATGTGTAAAGAAAGGAAGGAACAGATCATGTAATATGAAACCATGGTAAAGGTAATCAACATTTGAAAGACCAAGAAGATTTCTCGTATATCTCCATGGAAGATATGAGGACTCCGGTGAAGTCTAAAAATGAAAGAGACCCTTGACAATATATATCTTTTTGAGATGTGTCAATATGTATGCAGGATATTAGTGCAAACTAGAAGATGTCATGGTGAAAGACCATCACAGAGGTATTGTAGATTTTGATGATCATTCCTTTATTTTTTGAACATATGGATGTGTTTATGCAGGGCTACCAAGGGAATATCTATGGATATCTAACACCACCAATGCACATGTAGTAGGATGAAATATCATTAAGTAAACATGGCATGAAGAAAGCGGCATGACATGAAGGAAGACCATATATAGACTGATGAATCACTTTCTGATGATGACATGGATGACTGATGAATGAAAGTGATGGATATTTAGTGTCGTACGTAGAAGTACCAAACATGAAGATTCTTACATAACGAAAATAAATTCACGACATCATGAAGAGGATTTCTTCAAGCAACTAGTTATCCCATCATCTCCACTTAAGGAGCTATTATAGGTCCATAATTAAGAGGGAGCCTGGAAACAAGTTTCTTACTTGGAAAAAACTTGGAAATTCCTAAGCTAAGAGGGGGATTAGGTACATTCCTTTCATAGGAATAAGTACACTCCTTTAGTGGAATAGACATGTCCTCCCTAATTAAGAGGGAGAGATAGACGCATCATTATTGTCTTCACCTGTGAAGACAGAATAGATGATTAGGTAAGAATATGGAATCCAATGCTCTTTGAGGGTGTATTCGGGAACCTACAATAATAGTAGTCATAGAGGACCGATATTCTTAGAGGATTAGGAATCCAAGATAAGAATAGTCCTGGTGGAACACACCATGAGAACCCTGGTGGGGTATGTTCCGAGAGAGACAATGATGAAGGTTCCTATCCATCATTGGTCTCGCTAGCATTGTCTCAGATCTCATGGAGAAATAGAGTTTTTAGTGAAGGCCTTCCTATGTGACAATGCTACTTGATATGATGAAACATGGATGGGTTACCAATTCAACTCTTCTTATGAGAAATTCTTTAGATTGAGAATAACAAAGTACCATTACGAATACCTCTGTAGTTAAGAGGGAGCGTTGAAAAGTAACTAGGTTTAGTCTTCATAATGACATGTGCAATTCTGATTTTATGTACATGATGAAAAGAAGACAAATATAATTAATATTGTAGTTCTTGACTCATGGGTCTCATGAGAAATGAATTTTATTTTAGTAATGACTCCCATTGTGAGCCTTTAGGATTTGTCATCTAGTCATATAAGTCAATTCGTGTTTATGTCATGTATGAAGGACCCTTCTGGGGCATATTACACTTGTGTATGAGTCAATAGAAATGTCAATTAGCCCTCCAAGGCAAGCAAAATAATTAACCTCAAGTCGACTTGTAAATGGAATTGATTTTCTCCTGCAATAGTCACAGGGGCTCACCTACATGACATGTCAACTAATTACCTTGGGAAACAACTGTATATAGTGTAGTGTGTCTTCATTTCACGATAAAACTTTTGGTGATCAAGTCTGAAGCAGAAAAGTGTGAAGTACAACAAGGAAGTCAAAAGGATCAACGAAGGAAGAAGGAGGATCAGTGAAGGTATAAACTCCAATTCTTGGGTTTGTTTTAAGGTGTTTTGGTTGTCACATATGTGAATAGAAGAGTAACCATCTACTGCAATAAGGTCGAATTTCAAAAGAAATCAGATTGAAGTCATAAGGAAGGCTAAATTACTAGATAAGTATCCTCCACCTTAAGTGTTGTAAATAGAGGACTGTCATCTACAGTTGCAAGGGTTCTAATTTAGTACTGAAGTGTTGCATGCCTAAAATAGAGCAAAAGAAGCCAAAATCGGAAATGAAATTGAAACAGATTAAGGAGCAGGCAGTTGACCATTGTTGGTTCAAGAGATCAAGATAGGAAGCTCGATGTCTTGGTCTTGGAGAGGTCTAATAGGTCAAGGGTCTTGGTCTTGGTATTCATTAATTGGAATCTCTATAAGAAAAAGAATTTGTTTGGGTTTTCCTCTCAAAGAGTGAGAGATTTTGGGTCTAGCTGATAACCTATATTTTGTGTCTCTTGTCTCTTTATGGTATATGCATTGCTAGTTGTTTGATGAAGAAAAAAACTAATAACCTAAATAAAAATACGATCTTAATCTAAAGAAGTGAAAATCACCCACAAAAAGTTACTAACAGAAGAGAAATCACATAATTATTATGCCCTATATTTATCAAGATCCCTTGGGTTACTAGTGTAAGGGTTCATATTCCTAGGGTACTATGTTATTCATAGGGTTTATAATATTAATATTTGGGTTTGATATAAATCCATTGGCTTTATAATCTGGCCAACCATAGTCAATCATCTTCACATATATTGTCTCAATATGAAAATCAATCATGGTCAACCATGATTGTTTTATGGTTTATAATATTTATCTTACGGTTTATATACCTTGAGTTTATAATATTGATCCCTTGGGTTTAATATTATTTCCTGGGGTTTATAATCCCTTGTGTTTTTAGCCGAGCCCAAAGGGATCCAATTTCTTCACGTGCAATTTTTTTTTATGATCTGACATTATTTGAATGTTTTGTATAGTTATTTAAATTTATTTATATTAGATTTTATTTTTTTTTTTGTTGGCATGAGCAAATTTTCAACTTTGATGATCCATGGACAAGGTTACACATCATATTGGGCTGTAGAATGAGCCTCTTTACTCAAATGGCAATTGGATTGTAGAGTAAGCGTCTTGGCTCAAATATCAATCTCTTGGGTTTATTAATTTAAGGATTTATATTCGTAGGGTATAATGTTATTTTATAGGCAATTTTATAATATTTATTTACTTGGTTAATAAATATAAATCCGCTTTAAGTTTTATTAATTAACATAATTAATCAGATAATGATAATAAAAATATTTTCATTCAAATAGTTATTTTTGTTATATATATATATAGCAGAGATATATATTAAGGTCTGTTGGTATTTTTTAATCATATTTACTATGTGTATGTGATTGATACAAGCTTTCTACCTATATCATGTATCAAACACATTTTAATTAAATTTATTAATGTAATTGTGTTAGTATATATGCTCCACTTCCGCTTTCTATGATAATTACCAAATTCGACTATATCCCTTGAAAAATTGGTATATTCATTAATCTAGTTCAATTCACATCTTAATACATCAAGTTGAAAAAATTCGAATGTTCATTAATATGGTTCGGTTCCCATGCTGCTTTCACCTCTTTTTCTATAGTAGAATATCTTTTCTCAGTGGGGTTCCATGTTCCTGAAGCGAACTAGATAACCTGTTCTTCATTATATTTTTTCTGTTTTAATATACCCCCCCATCTAATGTTGTTGGCATCGAATTCTACAATCTTATAAGTTGCATCATCAGAAATATGGGAATATCTCTGACCTCTGAAAAAGAGATCAAGAATTGTTGATTAAGAAATTTATTAGAGAACCAAAGAGCTCGTGGAATTGTTATGGGTTCTATGTAAATAAAAGAGCAGAACAAATCAGAGGCATCCCAAGGCTAGTCATCAATTATAAGCCTTTGAACTTAGTACTAGCATATAAATACAAAAATATTTTCCAAGTTCGATCTGAAATTAGGATTTTGGCAAGTTGCTATATCAGAGAAGGATAAATTCAAAACAACTTTCAGTGTCCCAGCTAGACATTATGAATGGAATGTAATGCCTTTCGGCCTAAAGCATGCACCATCCAAGTTCCAGAAGGTGATGGACTCTATATTTAAACCCTTCTTCGATTGGTTGATTGTGTATATAGATGATATACTTATTTTTTCAAAAAATTTGCAAGATCATTTTAAACATATACAGACCTTTGTAAATACAATAAAAAGGAATGGTCTTGTATCAAGCAAAAAGAAAATCGAAGTCTTTCAGACTTCATTAAATTTCTTGGCCATACTATATTCAATGGTCAAATATCCTTGCAAAAACATGCTCTAGAATTCTCTAACAAATTTCGAGACATCATTACAGAGAAGACGCAACTACAAAGATTTATTGGTTGTTTAAATTACGTAAGTAATTATATCAAAGACTGCGCCAAGGACAGAAGCTTATTACTGAACCTTGGACTCCACTCCATACGAGAGCAGTTCAAAAGATTAAAGCCAAGGTCAAAGACCTTCCCATACTATATATATCTGATGATGCAGCTTATAAGATTGCAGAATCCAATGCCAGCAACATTGGATGGGGGGCTATATTAAAACATAAAAAGGATAATGAAGAATAGGTTATCCAGTTCACTTCAGGAACATGGAACCCCACTAAGAAAATATATTCTACTATAGAAAAAGAGGTGAAAGCAGTATGGAATAACATCGACAAATTGGAGATCCATCTAGTCAATAAACCATTTTTTCTCAGGACAGATGCGTCTGCCCTTAAGAAGGTGCTTAATAAAGATATCAAGAAGCCTGGAGAAGCCAAATTCGCCAGATGGCAAGCCCTTTTTGCAAATTTTGATTTCGAAGTGGAACACATCAAAGGAGAAGACAACTGTCTACCTCATTTTCTCAGCCGAGAATACATACAAACCTAGTCACAAGAACATGTTTTTGTTATTGTTACTGAATGGCACCCAGATAATCAACAAGAAGTTCTCAGAACTATCAGAGAGGACCAAAGCTAGGAAAAATACAAGGAAAACCTGAGGCCAACTTGGCAGCTAAGATAAACAAAAGTCTTAGATGCGGATCTACAGCCACATACAGATATTTTACACCTAGTGCCTGAAAGAAGAGTATTTCCCAAAGGAAATCGCTAGATCCATGATATGATGTATACTAGTAGTATGGTTGCAGCACATCAAGCAAAAGAGGCATTACAAAATAATTTCCATGACATTGCAATGATCTAGTCTGAAGGAGGAAGACAAAGAAATATTTATCACAGATATTTAGTCATCAACAGAACTAGAAACACAGCTTAGACAATCACCATAATTTCTCCTATCTTATGGTCACAAAATAATCATAATCTTATTTTTCGTGAGACTGCCTATAATTTTGTAGGTTACAAAAAATTATGGTGGGATCTCCTAAATGTTGATGGAAGGAAAGAAATCCATTACACAAAATTAAATTTTGGATCAATTAGGACCATAAAAAGAAATCAATTTTCAGGATGGTTAGGTGATTGGTGGAGAGATTTTGGAGTAAATTGCACTACTATAGATCCAATCTTTTATGAAAGTTATTTTCAGATGTCATGGGACAAATGCTACCACAAAAATGCCATTGATTGTTTTCATATTCCTTGTACCAAAGTAAGTGATATGCTAAATTATCATGATCACCATATACTACACCAGTTTATGGCTAAGCATGACGAATGGCTAGTCATGACTAAAATAAAGCATCAATATTTATTAAATAAAACTATGATAGTTCAGCGGATCTATACAAAGGCATGGGAAAGGCTCATTTATCCCATAAGTAGGTTCGCAGGAATCATAGCTCTTGCTGAATCATCCCATAGTGCTAGTGCTTCATAAAAAAGTTTCATCCAGAAAGCTCTACTGTGTAATTATGTTGTCCAATCATACGGACTATTCATGACCAATTTCATTGTGAGCCTTAATTAGCTAAAAAGCATCCACATGGTAGATAATATGATAATATGCTCTCCGTAGGATTGATTGTAATGTCAATTTTAGTACGGTACAAATTTTTTGGTTTACGGAGTCAATTGACGCCTTTTGGTTCACATAATCAATTCAAGCTGACACTAAATGGCTCCGTGGTTCTATTACTTATCGCGTTGAACTTCGAACCACCCATTGCAATTCTGAGCAACAAGGCTCAGCAAATGGCGGGGTACTATAAAACAACTTTTGAATCTCCTTGATCGATGACCAATAAGTCACAGGAGAATAAATCCTTAGAAACATGGCTTTACAATTTTTATATTTAAAAGGTTATACTTACGAATTAGTTCAACACTAAAAATTTAACTTTTCTATTAAAAAAAATTATACGAAACAAAAAAAATTATGTTTTATATTTCAAAAATTGCAAAATTTTAAAATATATTTTTCTTTTTCTCATTTAAGGTTCAATGAATACAGTCCATCGTTATAACTTTTTTTTTAAATTGTTTGGTTTCATTGCCAAATTGATCGTATTTCAATTCACTTAAGTGGTTATTCTTGTGATTTTACCATTTATTTAATGTATATATATTTATTGTGAATAAAATTTGTATTGGAAAGTATTACTGTTTGACATATAAAAACATATGTATATAAAAAAATAATATTTATTATATACATTCTTATTTTTTAATATATTATATTACATTTATTTATAATATATTATTTTTTATTTTTTTAATATTACACTTTCATTTGGGTTTCATTATTTCTATTTATAAATTTTACTATATGTATTTTTATTTTCATGTATCATATATTAATATTTTAATTTTTATCTTTATTAATTAAGAATACATTTAATAATAATAATAAACTAATGTGATATATAATAAAATAAATATATCTTTCTGAAAGAATTTCATTTTCAATTTTGAAAAATTTAATAATAAATTAGTAATCTTTATAAGATGTATGCTTTCCAATTTTTCCTAGTATTTAATTTTAGATAGTAAATTGTTTCCCTATCTCATAGAAATGGAATTCGATTGGAATTTGATAACTATGTTATATTATTTTATTCATAATTTAACCAGTCTTCAAATTTTCCAAAAATAAAATGGAATTTCCCGCAAAAATTTTTGAAGGAAAGTTTGCAGCTTGATAGGCGCCGCCTTTTATTTACCATGATCAAATTTTTATATTTCTATGTAATGTATAAGAAGCGGCCAAATTGTTGCCCGCACATAGTAATCCGCAAAATCCATGGTCTAATCACGTGGCTAAAAACTTTACCTGTTAGTCTTAGCCGTAAAGAAATCAGGAGTCACCTACTTAGACGTTTCAGTTTTTAACATACATATCGTTTCTTTTATTTAAAACTTATACAACTTTATATATTACAATATTTATGGCATATGCACGAGTAAGCTTTACTTACAAGTGGACGTGCCATAGACTTATAAGCGGGCATATGACAATTTATTTCGACTCTGCGAGAAAGGAAAACTTGCTCCACAATTTATCTTTTGGAAACTAGGAAATGGTGCTATACACTTGTTTAAAAGATTAGTTTTGAATTTTTTTAGTAGGAAAAGCAACGTTTCTTTCTCATTGGAAAGCAGCAAGGAAGTTAAAGTATTAGCGTAAGTTATATTAAAAAAAATTATTTTTAATTTTAAATTATAATTTTCAAAAAAATATTTAATCATGGTAAAACACTTATAAAATAAATAACAAAAATCCATTTATGATGAAATTCGCCCAGAAATTTGATTGTATCATTGCTACTAATCTATATTAAACCTGCAATCAAAACTATTCATCATGATATGATTGGGACTGCATTAGTCTAATTTTGGCGAGTTTAAGTAGATTACAGATTTCTTGAATATTTGGGAATCTCATGAACATTAACACAATATTTGAAGAATCTGCAATCGACAAAAAAATGGTTGAAGATGGTTGTCAGCGTTAATTGTCAAATATGATAGAATCAATGATTTGAAATTTTTCATCCCAACTTATTCCATTTTCATAATCCGGCGAACATAAATTTGACCGTTGATTGAAGAAATATTATTTAAATAAAAAAATATAATCTTTACATTTCCATATACGCACTCCTAAAACAATTTGACCATTGAATGCGAGGAACAATTTTGCCATAATTGCTTTCTTGCACATGACGTGACCAAACTCTTTTCTTGATATAATAAAAGCTTAAAATCAATTACGTAGGAAACACATTGCGAGCTATTTTCGCATGTGCCTCAATTGCGAGCTAGTTGCGAGCTAGTTGTCTGTGTGTCTCCTCTTTTTAAGATTCCAGTGCCCTGTCTGTCTATATAGTTTTTTGCAAGTTGAAATTGGATATATTACTATTGCTCTATTATTATTCAATACATAAGTGTTGAGATTTTCTGTTTGAAGTGAAATAGGTAGAAATCTCTGTAGGTGACAACAATAGAAAATCTGTTGCTGGATTATCTTCAGGTTGTTGGGAGCAAATTAATGCATCCTAAATTTGATGTGAGAGTAGTTAGATTCTCTCTATTATAAAATAGGTTGTCATACGGATAGCTGGAAGAGAGTGTGAGAGTTTCATTGATGTAATCTCCAATTTGATTAATTTATTCCTGATGACTATGTTTGGTGGACGTAGCCCAGATTGGTTGGGTGAACCACGTTAAATATTGTGTTTATGTGCTTCTGTTGTTTAATTGTTTGTTTGTTGTGCACCTATCCAACAATTGGTATCAGAGCATGTTGGCTGAGAGAATTCACTGTGTGAGTGGATTGCTGGTAGTTTTTTTTGCGTAAAGAGCTGGAGCGATGAGGGAGCGTGGTGCTGGAGGTGCTGATTTGTTTTGTTGCTGTGTGTGCGCGCTGAGCCGTGGAGCTGGTGCGTGTTAAATTGCTGCCTGCCTGCGTACCTGGTATGATCATTATTGCGTGGATCTGTTTTTTACATATGCTGTGCGTTGTTGTTTTACATATTGCTGGTGCGCATATGGCTGGTGCGTATTTGAATTGAGTGGGGCATATTTAAAATGAGTTGAACGCATTTGTTTGAATTGAGTGTGATGTGAGAACACTCCGAATATACCAGTTCTGTGGGTTGGGTATAACAGTTATGTAAAGTTTTGTTGCAAAACCGAATGTAATTGCCTGGATGGTGTGGTTTTGTTAATTGTCTGATAAATCAGGCCGCTTGAAATTGGTATCTGCTGTGCGTGAAATTGGCACGAATTTAACGTTTAGTACAACATCTATTTGGCCACCTTCCATTTAAGGCCGAGAACAGAGCCGAAAGGGATTGTTCATGAATTAACCTCTCAGCAACAAAATTGTTCAAAAGTGTATGCTTTTTCTTTCGTGGCGCAGTCAACGAAAGAAAATTTGAATGTTTTTATTTTTAAAGCCATAAAAATGATGAACGGGAACCAGCATCCACCTCAGATACTCGACAACACTCATAAACAATATATTTCAAAGCATTTATATTGAACCTTACGATTTTTTAGGAGGTTTATCTTCTTGCACTGATGAGTGTTTCAAAGGCAGAAGCAAATTTTTTTTTGTGAAGAGTAAACAAGAAGGCAGTTTTTTGGTTGTGTAAAAACCAATGCAAAGGCAGAAAGTTTTTTTTTAATGGCATAAAAACAAAGGCATAGGCAGAAATTTGTTTCTGTGAAGAGAAGATATTTTGTTTTAAAGGCATAGGCAATTTTTTGTTTTTTAAATTGCTGGTATTTCAAATTGAAATTGGAGATTCTTTAACAAGATGGCCAAAACACAAAGTGCCCGTTTTGAAATTGAAAAATTTAATGGCAAGAATAATTTTGAGATCTGGAAGGTGAAAATGCACGATCTGCTGGTTCAACAAGGTGTGGCGAAAGCATTGTTGGGGAAAAACAAAAGGCCTCCTTCCATGACGGAGGATGAATGGGATGAGATGGATGATAGAGCTCTGAGCGAAATTCGGTTATGTCTGGCGGACGATGTTCTGTTCAACATTGTGTCAGAGAAAACCGCCGCAGGCCTGTGGTCGAAGCTTGAGAAGCTCTACATGACGAAATCTTTGACAAATCGAATTCTCCTGAAACGGCAGCTTTATGGTTTGCGGATGAAAGAAGGTACCTCAATTGCTGATCACCT
>APFE030748236.1:69442-88562 GCA_000404065.3 Pinus taeda | reverse complement strand
ATTTTCTGTTTGAAGTGAAATAGGCAGAAATCTCTGTAGGTGACAACAATAGAAAATCTATTGCTGGATTATCTCCAGCTTGTTGGGAGCAAATTAATGCATCCTAAATTTGATGTGAGAGCAGTTAGATTCTCTCTACTATAAAATAGGTTGTCATACGGATAGCTGGAAGAGAGTGTGAGAGCTTCATTGATGTAATCTCCAATTTGATTAATTTATTCCTGATGCCTATGTTTGGTGGACATAGCCCAGATTGGTTGGGTGAACCACGTTAAATATTGTGTTTATGTGCTTCTACTGTTTAATTGTTTGTTTGCTATGCACCTGATCCAACAATAAGGTAATATTAAAAAATGTTACAAAAAAGGTATTATTAGACACTCAGATTATATAGAAATTTCGCAACTTAATCCAATCTTAATCAATTTTTTACAAATTCCATCAAAAATAAATATACAAAAAAAATCGTCAAAAACTATAACAAATAAACTACGAACGCGTATTCTAAAGAGGCAGAGGAGTTGTCCGGAAAGTTATGGAAATTCGGCTTATATTTAGAGAAAATCCGACAAGGATTTTTATAAGTCTAAGTTATCATTCTTAAACTTCAAAATTTTAGGTGTCCTAGACGTTTTTGATGGTGCTGAATCTATTTCCACCATCAAAAACACGATTCAAACACTGTCTCTACAAGGTTTTTTGAAATTCTTTTACCTTGATTCCATCCACTTTTGACCTTATAAACAATTCCTCCGCCTGAGTAAACAACTCCAGCTACAAATAGTATTTCACCATGATGACGCAAAAGCCGCTCATGAAAAGAAAATAGTGAAAGTACTATTATGTTATTCAAAGTAGATGATGATACTAACAAAATATTAGGGATGAGAGCCAAAATGTACTTGCCAAAATGAAAATCAATGCATGCTTTATTTTTACAAATTCACTTCTCAATCTACCACCACCACTGGGCTGGCTGCTTGCCTTCTTTGTGAATTGAAGTGTTTCTCGATATTATTGTGATTGGGCAGAGACAACCATAGGGTTACGCGAGGAGATTTCATGGGTATGATGGATTTGATACACCATTATTTCCGGAAGGTAGAAGCCTTTAAAGATAAAACTTGGGCTCAACTCTGAACGTTCGATGGTCTAGTTGCTCAACATTAATCGTGATAGATGAGGATGGCACGTATGTAATATATTTTATAATTTTATATTTTAATGCATATGCATAACAGAGAATACACATAAAAAGAAAGAGAGTTAAATGAAATCATGTTTATTAATTAAAATTAAAATTAATATTTTAATTTATAATTTATATAATAAAATATTTTTTCGATAGGTGTATTTATTTCAATTAGGTTTGAATGTGGGTTAATGGATTTATTTTTTAATAAAGGGTGAGGATTAATTGTGTAGCGAATATTTGTCATCTGAAAAGTTAATCTACGGTCGTGATCAGTGGGAGTGCAAAAAGGGGAATGTTACTTTTAAATGACCTGTCGATCTGTCTTGCTACTTTAAATGGTAAATGGTCTACTAATCCCTCTTGCAACTATTAACGTCACACTTGAGGAGATCGAAAAGATTAAGGATGGACATTCACTCTTGTTGCATGTAACGTGGTTGTTGGGGGTATTGAATCAGTTTCACCATGTTGGTCTTAAAAAGATTAAAGACCAGTTGTAAGGGGTATTCAATTAGTTTCACCATGTTGGTCTTAAAAAGACTAAAGACCAGTTGTATGGTTTTTTCTCAACTCAGTATGCATTTGTTTTGCTTGCATCTTTGTGAATTGTTTGAGTGTGGTGCTCATGTCATCTTGGGGCGATTTGTGTCATATTGTGTAACACAATCGCCAGCTCTATCTTTTAATAATTACTTTTTTGTTAATTTTTTTAT
Organism: Pinus taeda; assembly: GCA_000404065.3. Taxonomy (NCBI): domain Eukaryota; kingdom Viridiplantae; phylum Streptophyta; class Pinopsida; order Pinales; family Pinaceae; genus Pinus; species Pinus taeda. The sequence goes on along the minus strand of APFE030748236.1, from coordinate 86,654 downwards.
ATAGCTATATAATGTTTTAAGCGCGACATGGTTGAATTTGCAAATGGAACTATAATAGGAATATTGTAAAACATTAAACTAAAGACATCATTATTAAATCGAAGGGAAAATAGAATGAATTTCAATTCCATGCAAAGAATTTTCATGCAGAAATACAAAGACCATATTTAATAAATGGAAATATCATTCTTAGAAAGAATCACAGTGTTTGGAGAAGCCATAGGTCTCATGCTATGAAACATACATATTTTTGGAAGACAAAACAAAAGTATAAATATTCATATATTAAATAGTGGAAAAAAGTTCCATTAGAGTATAAAAATCTCCCAGTCATTTCATAGTTGTTAAAGGCCGTTGAGACAAAAAATAAAAACCCTCACTAAGCCCATTAAGGAGTGATATAGATGACTAAAACCCTTGGAGGGTTGAGCCATAAGTGGTAACCTACATCAAACATGAAAAAAAAAGGTTGTGTAAGAAGTAGGGTGTGTAGAATGAACGTGAAAACCCTTCCTCTAGGTAGCTTCTCATCGACAAAGTATACCTACAATGAAGGAACGACGAGTGAGTTGAAAGCCAAACCCTCAAAATGTATAGGACAACAAATTAAAATAGGAAGTTGATATAATACCCCCAAAGAATGTTATCTTCTATAAAAGAAAATTTCTCTAGTTATATTTGGACCAACATTGTGATGATTACCCTACATATGGTTAGCCTATCTATTGGTTGGATCTTATAATAAAGCACGGGGGTGTTTCATTTGTTCCTATCACTAACTTACGATGTATGTCATTAAGATTATATCAGAACCAACTTCCTTGTCTTGTAAATAATGGTTCTACCTCTGTTTGCTTGCCTGAAGAAATAGAAAATTTTGAATTTGTCCAAGCTTGCAATGGACAAAGCTTAGAATGTTTTGAAGATGATTGGGTGTTCAGAGTGAGATTTCTTGATACTATATCTATGGATATTAATAGTAAATTCCTAGGCTACCTTCATTTCTGTATAGTTGAAGGAAAAGTACTTATGCTAGGCTGCATGGAAGTGCAATTTAAGGTATATTATTTGTTGACTGGATTATGCATAATAACCATTGTTAATGGTGTCTCCAACTTCAAAAGGTCTGGGTTCCATGTGTCATTGCTTGGAGATTTCAATGATCCAATTGAAAATGGAAATGTTTTCTCACTTATTCCAAATACAAATTCTATTGTTGATATACCCGTGTTTCCTATGGATATCATAATTTAGCCTTTCAGGCTTCAAGATGCTTGTTGCTACACGTTGTTACAGATCTTATGTTTGTTTAATATTTTGAAACATATTCCGAAGATGATTGTAATATTAATTTGGAATGTTTAATCAAATCATACTCGTGAATTTTTAATATGTTTGTTGGAGATTAGTTGTGTTTTTCTTCTATTTTGTAGATCGAACAATGCACTCCATATTTCATTCTCTATTGAGATGTCTCAAAATGGAAATGTTTTCCCACTTATTCAAATGGAAGATTTTGTTGTTGACATACCATAATTCTCTATGGTTGTCATGGTTTTAACTTAAAGGCTTCAAAATATTTTTTTATATACATTTTCATATATGGTTTCTTTGTTTCATCTTTTTTATCATATATTGAGGATAATTGTTGTGAATTTCAAGTTTTCACTCAAAAAGTTAGTCATGTCAATTTTTCTTATGTTTTTGTGGATTATTTACACTCTTTTGTTATTTGTTATGTCAAATAACACAATTGATGATTCTTTTTGTATTAGAATATTTGAAATATTGTTTATATATGTATATCTTAGTAATTCATAAGACTTATTGTTAGTATTTAGACCGATTTTGTGTTGAAATTTAGTTGATGTATAAAGTTAGTGAAGATTAAGATTTTATCTAATTGAAAATGTAGGATTAGATTTTAACCTATTTGGGAATTGAAAATTGAAATTTTAATAGAGTAGAAAAGTTAAGTGAAGGGACAAGAAAGCATACGTTGAAAAGACCTCACTCTCCTAGTTCACGCAAAAGAGCTAATGAATATCAATGGAAATGGTATCAATAAAATAAGGATGCAATAAATGAATGAAGAGGAGCTCCATATTAGCACAAGAAAAGAAATTCAGTAAATCGTCAACATGGTGAAGTCATTAATCGTAAGTATAAAAACATGAGTAGTATCATGGGAAGAACATTTCCTTCAAATGTTAATTTTCCTGGATGTTGAAGATGTCCAAATTTTTCTGCAATTCCAAACTTTTCGAACATTAGTGTTCTCTGGGAACATTATGTTTATAAAGAAAGTGTCCATACAAGTGAGAACCATGATTCCTCTACAAACAAAAGAGGAAACTCAATATTTGAAGATAAGTGCAATGATCCCAATGAGCAATTTGCAGCAATTGGTTTATTTGGTGGTAGTAATATGGTTGCTGACATGGTTGACAATTTGGAACATTTTGTTTCCAATGTAGGGTGGAACATTCCTTGCAACAACTATATAGTAAATATCGTCATCCCTCCGGAATCTGTGCATACCCACTCTCTTGGAATAGAATGGGTACTTCAAGTATTTTTCTTTTCATAAGATTTATACATCTAAATGAAATATATTTTTTGTTTTATTTTTTTTTATCACTTTTTGCTTAACAATTTTCAATGAATATTGTTCGAGAAATGGATATAAAACCAATACAACTTTTATCCATTTCTCAAGTTCAACCTCGATAATTTAATTGGAAGAATTTAACAAATAGTCAGAATGATGCACTCTTTAGCCATAAGTATGAACACTTGGGTGTTTCGTGGGAAGAACATTTCTTTCAAATTTTTGTTTCCATGGGTGTCATGCATCTACTAATTTTTCATATTTTGTAAACATTCTTGACATTAATATTCTATAGGAACATTGTGTTTACATAGAGAGCCTTCATAGAAGTGAAAACTATGAGTGCTCTAGAAATGATGGAAGAGGTGCAATAATGGAAGATATTCACAATGATGCCATTAAAAAATTAACAAGATCTAATATTTTTGTTGATAGTAGTATGCTTGCTAGGATGGTGGACAATTTGTGATATTTTTTTTTTTGCAAATGTGGGAACTAGTGTTTCTCAATGTAACTCTGTAGACAATATCATTAGTGCTAGAGAATATATGCATACTTTATCTCTTGACACAACATAAGTGCTTCAAGTCAATTTATTTTCATAGGATTTGTATATAATTTTTATTATTTTATGCATATTTTATTTTATCCTTTTTCCCTTAACAATATTCCAGTGAATAATGGTCAAGAAATAAATTCACAACTCGGGAAACCTTTATTGATTCCTCAACTTCAACTTGGACCATGTAACTTGCAAGAAAATGTATACATTTTCTCTCTTCAACTTACTGTTCACTTCAAAAACTTAACCTCTCATTTTTTATATGCTTCATTTTAACATTATGATTTATAATTTATGTAAGTAAAGGGAACTCAGCTGCAACCAATATAGAATAACAGATTCCCATCATTTTATGAAAATAATTGTTCAAATCAATGCTCCAATTAGACAAGTTGTTTCACATCATGCTCGGTCTAGATTAGTCTTTGGTAGAGAAAATGAATGTGCTCACTGTCATTTTAGTAGAGAGATCATTGAATTTCATAAAATCTTTTGGTCAAAAATTTGATAACTTGTTCATTGTGTAAATTTTCCAAGTGTGTAATGAATGCTATCCTAGTATACAAGTTGTAAGATAGAATGAAGAGCCCATCTATAAAAGATGTAAGACTAAGAGAGCCTCTCACTATTTTTATCACTTTAGCAACATGGATGCTCATGAATAAAGTGGCCTAACTTGCATAGTCTTATGCCTTCAAAAACACATTGTCATCCACAAAATGATCATGCAAAAAAAAATGAAAATGTTATTCAATATTCACATATAGTTGCTATGTATATCCATCAAAGATTCAATATATTCCATGAGTTAGTTCTTCATAAATATCTTGGAGCTAAAGAATTTTGGTATAGGTTCATACTCATTCATTATCTTGTATTGTTTACGGATTTGGAACAAAACCTTTGTTGTTTTGATTGGTTTAAATATCTTAACTACATCTTTATTTTTGTCAGGTATGAATGGTAGCATAGATGTTCAGGGTACCTCAACGGTTTCCTATTGTTTCCAGGAGCTTCAAATATGGAAACATTGGATTGGTCAAACCCTTTCAATGTCCATGCAACAAAGTGCTACTTTGAAAAATATGTAATAGCCTCGAATTCACATGATATCCATCATCAAAATGTCATGATTCCTTGAAGTCTAAATGATGATCCATGCCCTCTAAAGACTTCACAATTTTTTCATGTAATCCTTTTGAATATTATGAGCATTTGGTGAAACAAGTCCAAAGACACAAAATAAAATATTGATTCCTATTTATGAAAAAAGGGGTCTATCCTTTCATGCCACTATGGTGCTCCATGCAAGGTTTGTGATGAGTCTATATTGTTCATAGATTAAAAATTGAAAAAGAAATCTGAACCAATACACAACAATGATCGTTTATATGCTCACAATGTTGATTGTCTGAAAATGTGGCAAGAAAATGTTGATTGTCAACCAGTTGTTTCTCGACATGCAGTTTTGAAATATATTGCAAAATATGCTTCGAATGAAAAAAGAAGTTTTGAAAGTTATTGTGAAATTTTGACAAGGGTTGCTATCACAATGAGATGTGAGGCTCTTGCATTATCTACATATAGAAGGTTTATTGCATAAACACTTATTGAGCTTGACATTACAACATAAGGAACGTGCCACATGTTATTGAAAATACCTCTTGTTGTGTGTTGTCATATTTTTCCTTGAATGTTAGGAAGAAAATATTCCAAAAAATTTTAGTGCATTCAGATGAAAGTTTTGCCAAAAAATATTTGTTCAAATTTATCAAACCCGAATCCATTTTCTAGAACATTTATGTTTGATAGAAATAACAAGGTCATGGAGTTTTGACGCCAATCGTAAGAAGGAGGCATGGAGAACACAACATGTCCATGTTATTGTTTGTGTGTGGCCATGGTTTTATGCTATACCCAATGAGGAGTCAAAAGAGTTTGAAACATTTTTTTGAATTGAGTCGCTTTTGTACAAGCCATTTCGTGACATTGCTTCAGACATAGGACTCGCAAGTGAAATTATCATCGGGAATTGGAGGGATTTAAGATATTGAGTGTGGCATGTTGATCGAACTCCTTTTCCAAATGAATGTAATGAAGAACATGTTGAGCGCCTTTCTCATGAAGATAATGTTGATCAAAGTTCTAAAGAGTCAACTAATTTCCCGAAAAATTCCTCCAAACAATGTTAACATTTCTAACCTTGACAATTTTGGTAGAAGTGACTTTGATATTCATTATCATTGGTAAGATAAAATGGTGTCGAATGATATTGCAAAAAAATCTATTCATTTTATAAAACATGCCTAGTCTATGGGTGTTCTTAATGACAACTTAATTGGGGATACAATTGTGTCACCTTCCTTTTTATTGGAGAAACAACGATTTGTTATTGAAATCATTTTACGCCATTTTGTCGATGGTGGAAACCATGAACCTTTGAAAATAATTATTCAAGGAACAACTAGAAGTAGAAAGTATTCTCTTATTCATTGGATTTATCATGATATTTCTGATTCAACAATGGATGATAGAAGTCCAATGTTATTTCTCACTCCAACTGGTATAGTTGCTTTTAATATACATGAAAAAATAATACACTCATCTTTGAAAATTCCTATAAAATATATGAAACCATTGAATGGACAGGCTCTAGAAATGTTTGAAGAAGAAGTGAGGCACATTTCACATATCTCGATTAATGAAATGAGATTTATGTTGGCATTATGATGCATGTGTTGTCCTTGATGGCATCTCACTTATAACTCAACAAGTATATGGTAATTAGATGACTCCACTGGTTAGTTCAGAGGTGACAGAGTGAGGGAACAAAATAACAGAATGACAAGACAAAGGTTTATAGATTAGAATCAGAATTTTGATAAAGGTGAATATTTAAATATCTATATGTGGGTTCGTCAAGGCCAAGTCATGTATACATGTGAGTTTAAAGAATAAAAGGTGTGTATAGTGTTCACACCATGGTATTATAAATACCAACGGTACTTAACATGGTATTTCCCTGTGGTATTCAACCCAACAATGGATGTTTTCATTCTATCTAAGAAAACCATTGGATGGAGTACGGTTTTCACTTGTAGTATTGAAAAAGGATAAACTATCTAAGGAGGTAAAGATTAAAGTGCTAAGTGTGCATGTGAAATGGTTTTTGATGAATACTTCAATCTAAAGTAAATTTTCATTGTAAGGGTCATAGTTGAAACATAGATTTGAAAGAATTATGCACCGATGAATATAATGATGGGTCAGGATCATGAGACATGAAATGACTTTCCATTGTATGATATGCTCATAGGTTGACTAGATATAAGTAATGTCACATGTTGTTATCTCTGAATATTATGATTTGGGTCTTTCTGAAGTTCTTAAGAGTTGCACAATTTTAGGTCAAAATTTGTATATATATATGCACGTTGGTCTTGGTGAAGTCGCATATACACGTGGGTTCATAAATGATTGGTCAACCAAATCAGTGTTGTTGTATCCATGTTGTCTATGAACTATGTCCTCATGTTGCTCTGGGTTGAGTGATAATGTCTGAAGTAGAACTAAATGAATGATGAAGTTGAATTATTTTACATGTTGATTGGTTGAAAATATTATTTATGTTGATAATTGTATGAGGGTTTTGTAAGCGAACATAATATTTCAAAATAACTCTGGCCAACTCTGTGTTTGATTCATAATTAAGGGTTTTTTAGTATTTTTAGATTTGTAAACAAGTTTCTCTTCAAAAAAGTGTGAATACATGTGGTTTGCCTTAAGTGAAGTAGAATATACATATTGGCATATGAATGATTAGGGTTGCAATTGACTTTGTGTGTTGATGCTACATTCTGGGATCAGTTCTATGTTTTGGTTGCAATTATCTCACTGTTTTGTTTGAGTTAAGTTGATGTTTTGTTTAGTTGATCTACAAGTTGTGATGTATTAAAGTAGGTGGATCTAGTGTGAAAATTTATGAAATGTGGTCCACAGATGTTACTAAGGGTTGGAGCCCTCAGTGAGGAAGTCGAAGCTTCCTGCGAGTCGTAGTTGGTAATCAGATTAGGGGGTTGGATCTCCCTTCTAGTAGGAGTTGGAGAATGAGTGAAGGTTGTAGCCTCTAGCATGTGGGTGCCTACGTACTGGTATGAGTCTCCACCAATACAAGAATGTAAGAATATTTTGATATTAATAAGTTTGAAGAATGAGATGACAACAACAATGGTTTTATCCCACATTGGGCTTCCACCTTAAATCTTGGTGTTCATTTGTGTTTCTTATATGTGATACTTTATTCTATTCTTACTGTACCTTCTTACTACTTATCAAATGCGTGATAAATCTCTTACATTCTCGTTTAAGTTTAACAAATAAAGAATTAGCTAGTTTACAAGTTTACTAAGCATACACTAGTTTCTTTTCCAATAGTCGTGTATGTGTGTGAGTTGGGTTCAGTGAAGTCATGTATATATTTTAGAAAATAAAATTATTATTGTGAGTTTTTTAAATAGTGATTCACCTTGCCTTGATTATTTTTCCCAGCAATTGGTATTAGACAAGGTCCTTCAAAAGAAGCTTGACCGCTTGAAGGAAGATATCCCAAGATTAGCAATCAAGACAAAACGACATCTATCAGACCACCAATCTTCAGCAAAAATAATTTAATATATTGGAAGACAAGAAATAGATCTTATATCCAGTCCCTTGGAGAAGATTTTTCGAAAATTGTGGAAGGAGGTTACTAATATCTAGTTGCATTTCCCACAGATGCAGTAGAAAATAAGATGTATGCAACCAATGCCAAAGTTGTCAATGCATTATTGGGAAGTCTCACAGAATCAAAATTTGTCAAATTTATGTAGTTAAACACAACATAAGAAATATGGGACAAAATCATTCAAAGCGATGAAGGCGATACTAAGGTAAAAAGTGTTAAACTCCAAACTCTAAGAATTCAATATGAAACTCTGAGAATGCATAACAATGAAAGTACTACCAATTTCTTTCTACATATAGATGAGATTGTAAATCGCATGAAAACATTTTGTGAAGAAATAAAGGGCAGAAGTTTAGTAGAAAAAATCTTAATATCTCTAACTCCTAAATTCGAGTCAAAATTCTCTTCCATTGAAGAAAAGTAGGATCTGTAGACTCTTACTATTGTTCAACTTCACGGGATCCTGATTGTTTTTTAAATGAGGAAAGGAGATCCCTTAGAAGTCAGAGAAGCCACACTTAAAGCATCTGCAAAAGGAACAGAAAAGGAGGAACACATGGAATCAAGATATATATTAGAAGAAGATGAGGTGAACTTTGTAAAGAAACTTCAACTGGGCACCAAAAGGTTTAGGTGTAAGCTTCCCTTCAAATATTTTACTTGTGGTAGAGTTGGTCATTATGCTGCTAAATGTCCTCTTAAAGACAACCATGAGAAAGGGAAGGATACTACAAAAGGTAATAGGAGATGGTTTGAAAATAGAATAAGTTATTATACTCATGAAGATAGTGATGGCTTGTTAAATACAGAAGAAGGAGAATCTAATCAAGATTCTAAATTACTCACAGCTTTTGAGAAACATACTAATGTCTCTAATGATAAATTTGTGGATGCTTAAGAGGAAAAAAAATTCTTTGAAGAAATTACTCAACTCAAAATTTCTTGGAAGGAAATAAAGTAGCTATAGATACATTAAAGCAATAACTCATAGAAAAGGAAAACCATAATTAGAAGTTAGAATGTGAAGTAGTAAGTCTAAGAAAGGAACTTTAGAAATTAAAAACTCTGAATATTAGATTTGCTAAAGGATCTAAATCTTTGATGAAATTATCAAGGTACAATGCTGTCCACTTATCAAGATAGGTCTTGGATACACTAGAGAAACATCTCAAAGATAAAATTCTTCAGCCACCACTGGAAGCTATCTAAATGTAACAAAAACTAGTCAGCAAATATTCAGTCCTCAGCAAAAGAATAAACCCTTTCCACAGGTAAATCATGTTCACTCTAATCCAAGGATGAACAATGACAGAAGCACCAGTCAAAAGGTAAACAACACCAAAAGATTCTGTGATCACATAAATTTCTTCTTTAATGAACAATGTTTCTCATGTCATTATTTTGGTCATAAGGTTGCTCAATGTGTTGTATACAAAACCATCATGAGTAGAGAAGGAAGAAAACAAAGGAATGAGACACAAGACAAGAAGAACACTTATAATAACTTCTCACCTCTTATAGATGAAACTGAATGTTCATTTTGTAATAAATTTGGACATGCGGAATCTAAATGCAGGAGCAAATTATAGCCAACATCTCAAAAAGAAAAAATATCAACAAATTCTAAGGCATGGAAAAGGAAGGAGTTACAGTTTGAAAGTTGTGGCATAGCATTGTTTGTAGAAGCATAAGAAAATAAATGGTACATTGATAGCGAATGCTCAAAACGCATGACAGGTGATAAAGATAAACTTATTTCATACAATTCTTTAGAAGAAGAAAATAATGTTACCTTTGGAAATTACTCACCAACTGTCATTAAGGGTAAAGGTTATGTTTTTCTAAAAGAAAAGGTTAAAGTTAGTAATGTTATGTATGCTTATGGATTAAAACATAACTTGTTGAGTGTTAGCCAAATGTGTGTCCAAGGAAAGGAGGTAGTATTCCAATCAAAAGAATGTGTGGTTCGTGAACTTGACATGGGAAAGACCATAATAAAAGGAACAAGAACCCCAAGAAATATGTATATATTGAAAGGTGGCCAAGAAAAATGTTACCTAGGCAAGGAAAAGGAAAACTGGTTATGGGAGAGAAGTTTGGGACATCTAAGCTTCTCTCAAATAAGAAAATCAAGCAGGATCAAAATTGTTCATGATCTACCCAACATCACCCTACCAAAAAGTACCATATGTAAGTCATGTCAATTCAGTAACAAAACCAGAGTTCAATTCATTGTCGAAGAAGGATCAGCAAGTAAGCATCTTGAACTTATACATACTGATTTCTGTGGACCAGTAAGGAGAAAGTCACCTCATGGAGAACAATATTATATCTTATTCATTGATGACTTTTCCAGAATGTGCTAGATCGGTTTATTGAAACACAAAGATGAAGCATTTGATAAATTTAAAGTCTTCAAAGCATTAGTTGAAAATGAGTTATATCTAAAAATCAAATGTCTCAAATATGACCAAGGAGGAGAATACATATCAGATGAATTCTTTGATTTATGTGAACAACATGGCATAAAAAAAAAAATTGTAGCTAAAAATCATCAATAAAATGGCATGGTAGAAAGAATGAATAGAATTGTTCAACAAATGGCTTTTGTTATGCTTGATGAGTCTGGAACTCCTGACACGTTCTGGGGTGAAGCTACACATACCGTAGTAAATATTCTCAACAAGGCTTATGTTTGTGTGAATAGTGATAAAATTCCATATGAGATTTGGTATGGTAAGCCTCCCACTATAAAGCATTTTAAATATTTTGGAAGCAAATGTTTCATAAAAAATAATGATGAGAAACTTGGTAAGTTTGAAGATAGAGAAAATAAAGGAATACTTCTTGGTTACTCATCAAGAAGCAAAGGATACAAATGTTATAATAAGAGACTTTGAAAAATTGTTGAATGCATTGATGTTGTGATTGATGAAGCATGCACAAATCCCAAAAAGGTAACATCAACAAAAGAGGAGGATGATGATGATGACGCTTTATTTCCCACATCAAATCATAATGATATAGAACAAGAAACTAATGAAGTAGAGGAAGAAGACACATCAGAAAAATAAAAGGCTCCATCCAGGTATGTTCAAAAGAAACTTCCAGAAACTCAAATTCTACGAGAAAAGGAATCTGGGGTACAAACAAGAAGAACCCTTGTAGTATCTTCTAGTTTTATAGCTTTATTATCCACCATTGAACCATAAAATGGAAATAAAGATAGTAAATGGATGTTACAATAAGCCATGAATGAAAAACTTGATCAAATTGAAGATAATGATACTTGGAAATTGGTTCCAAGGTCTCATGATAAAAATGTTATTCGGACAAAATGGATATTCAAAAATAAGTTGAATGAAAATGGAGAGATCATTAGGAACAAAGCTAGACTTGTTTGTAAAGGTTATGCTCAACAAGAAGGTATAGACTTTGAAGAAACATATGCACTAGTAGTCAGACATGAAGCCCTAAGAATCTTTCTTGCATTATCGAGTTTTTGACATTTCAAAGTTTATCAAATGGATATAAAATCTTCTTTCCTTAATGGATATCTAGAAGAAGAAGTATATTATTGGATTGATGGGCCCTAGCCCAGGTTCAACATTAGTCAGCCAAGAAATTCCCTACACTACTGGCACTTTTGGCATCAGCCCGTGAAGCGTGGACTGAAGTATCAACCAAAGCAGTATCGAGGGATGCAGGAACCAAGTTTCGGCACCCTGAGATGTTTGTGAGTCGGTTTTATACCTTAGGGCTTATCAATGTACTTCTCTATTAGTCTTTCAGAACCTCCACGAAGGTCTGCGACCATCCTTCGCATAACCCTAACAAGCGATCTCAACACTTACGTGCCTCTATAACTACTTTGTTGTATAGTTCCCCAAATGGATATAAAATCTTCTTTCCTTAATGGATATCTAGAAGAAGAAGTATATTGTTGGATTGATGGGCCCTAGCCTAGGTTCAACATTAGTCAGCCAAGCAAATCCCTACACTACTGGCCCTTTCGGCATCAGCCTGTGAAGCGTGGACTCACGTATTAACTAAAGCAGTATGGTGGGATGCAGGAACCAAGTTTCTGCACCCTGAGATGTTTGTGATGTTGGTTTTATACCTTAGGGCTTATCGATGTACTTCTCTATTAGTCTTTCAGAACCTCCGCAAAGGTCTACGACCATCCTTCGCATAACCCTAACAAGCGATCTCAACACTTACGCGCCTCTATAACTACTTTGTTGTATAGTTCCCCAAATTCTCTTAAGTAGATTTGCGCATCAATTTAGTAATAAAAGGTAAACCCAGTTCTTAACATAACATAATCGCATGCAATTGACAGAAGTAAAATACACAGTAATTTCATAATACTCTTATTTATTGGTGATCTATATTTTGAGTACAAATTTTGACTACTCTGTGCACACAGTTGTAGTGGTCTACCCACTCAGCTGCAGACTTCTACCCTAGGCCTCTGTGTGCTCATCTACAAGGTCTCTTTCCTATGCTAAGACTCTCGCTCTTAGCTCTTTACAGACTCATCAATGACTCTATCTCTATCAACCGATCTGAACTGACATTTTAGACTCCTCTAAGACCTTCATTTTATAAAATCCCATGGTCCATGGACCAAGGGTGGATCTCATCAAGCGGACACATCCCATCAAAACTAAAGGTGTAAACCCTTTTTGACTTTTTATATATTCAGGCTCTGTGATCACAAAATGCAAAGATTTTACATTTCTTTATACAAAATTTGGGCTTTCTACCCCAAGACGTGGGCTTTTAACCCCAAAATTTACCCCAGGGGACCCGTTCCCAATAGGGCCCCAACACAAACATGGTGACTCACCCTCGAGTCACTCAGTCGGCATGGAGATCTTGTCACGAAGACCTCCCAGCTCTGCTTGGACTACTACAACTTCGGAAATGCATTATGTTACTGCCCACTTCATCTCCTTAACCAACTGCTCCATCACTAGCCTTGTGCCATCTGACTGTATCTTCTACTGAGTCACCTGCAAACCAGCCAACTTTCCTTCGATGGTGGCAGTGAGTGCAAAGGCTTCATCATGCCCAGGACCTATTCTAGCCTTCAGGACGCTTTCTTTGTGCTGCACTGCATCCACCTACTCCTTTAGTACCTTTGCCTCCTGAAGGACGACAGTGCGCGTTGTCACTTTGACTTCATCATATCTCTACTGTAGCTCTCGAGCCTCCATTTCCAATGTTTGCAACTTGGAATTCACCTGCAAATTGGTAACCACTTCAAGTGCCTACTCGAAGAGTGCAATGCACTCCTCCACGGTGTTATTCACCACTGCCACGACATCTTTCACAGTTGTCTCGCACTGCTCTCTAACTTCTGGCAGGGTTGAAGGTTGGGCATCCAACTACAGTTCTGCAATATTGAGGTTCAGGTCAAAATGAACCTTCGCCAACTCTCTTTTCGTGTCTTGCACTCCAACAACGAGCTTTTGAATCTGCACATCTACTGGCTCATCATCGGGAATGGCCATCTCTTGGATAGACCTACATGCCTCAGCCACCACCTTGACCGTGCGCTCATTTTTTTCTATAATGGCTTTGATGAGGTCAATAGTGGAATCTCGTTGTACTATCATCTGAGCATTGTTGACATTCTACTCACTGATTACTTGTAACGAGCATTGTTTGCAGGCCCAAATTTTTACGATCACATCCTGCCAATTATGAAGTGCCTCACTAGGAAGCACAACCAAATTGAGCCCAACTCCTTTGAGGGGGCTGACAGCAGGCCTGTTAGCTTCAGTCTCTCTGGTTAGTGCTCCCTCTGGTAGCATTATTGCATAGGGATATAGTGTGCACACCATCTCGGTTGCTTCCAATGTGCCGAGCGACAAACTAGTTAACGCCGCGCTGCTTTGTCCCATGCTGGCCTGGACCTACGGTGCCTAGATCTACAGCTCATGTGGATCCATCTAAATGGCACCCAAGGCCACTTCTGTTATAGCTCGAACTTTTGCAACAATTCTGCAGTGGCACCTCTAACCGTAAACCAATATCATTTAAATCACCTTTGGTTAAGGTGATCGAATCGAGAGAAGTCTTATTGGCCTTAGACTTCTTTCATAGCCCTTCCTTCTATGGATCTTCGTTGCACTTAATGTGGAATAGAGTGGTCTCTAGGTCCACTCCTCCCTGGTCTGACTGTTGGTCCTCCTTTGTCTCTAGAGAAGGCGACTTCTGACTCCTGTCAGAGTTGTGCTCCTCTTCTTCTACCTGTCCTCCTATCTACTTCGTGGTGGTTCTCTCTACCTTGGCCTTGTCCTCAGCCTCCTTTTTTCTCTTTGTGGCCAACTACTCCATTCTTAGCTTGGCCTCTTCCTCTTTTTTCTTACGTTGCTGTCTAGCTAGACCCAGCTGCCAAGTCCGAGCAAGTGTGCCAATCTACCAGTCAGCGGTCAAGGATCGCTGTAATTAAATTGTCTATGGCTAGGTATGGCCGGTAATACGATTTATCCTCAGGGTCCTTTCACGTGTGTATCAAGACCTAATGGAAGTCAGCCTTGAACTCCACATACTCCTGTAGCTTCTCAAACACAGTTGGCGATAGTCATGGTTTGTAGTTGATGGCCATATGTATGCTCATCTCCATCAAGATCCAAAATACCTTGTTGTCTTGACCCTTTGAGGGTCCTTCATAGCCCATAATGAAGTGAACTTCACTGCCTCTACTAGGTTGGGTGAGACTGGAGGAAACTGGCTATCCTCTAGTAACTCCCACGTGACTAGCACTACAAAAAAAAATAGCTAGGCATAGTCGAATGTTTTTCTATGATCCTGCACCTCTCTGCGTGAGGAACTCCCCACAGAGGTAGCACATCCAGCTAAACTTTACGCCCTCTACACATTAGGCTGCTAAGGCTACTACTGGTGCCGACACTTCATCTATGTGACACTTTCACATAATCTTTCCTACCAAGATTTGTGTTGCTACTTTGATTGTGGGGTGAGCTATACTTGTGATGGCGTAACCACGTGACTTATTAGCGAGTTTTCATTTGTCCTTCATTTCATTAGAGAGGTCACACTCGCCTATCTTTCCACCAAATTCCATGGTCAAATTTTCTCCCTAGTGTAGCAATCGAGCGATCCTATGGATCAGGATGTCAGTGATGGGTATCGAATCTTCTAGCCACAAAAACCCATCGTACGCCAAGCACAATAGTTTCTTGATCACTACCATGCTTATGGGTGTGTGGTTGTAATGTGGCACCCACAACATATTTAACAAACTTGCCTTATCCAACTCTTTTAGCCACTTCCTTGGCTCTAGCATGGTCACAACAGAGTCTTTGTAGTAGACACGATGCATGAGTTGGTACATCGCTAGGTGGGGAAAATGTTCCACATCAACCATATCCCAGTCCTACAATTTTAACATGGGGATGCACCCCAGGTGTGGACCTTCAAAGATGATTTGGTTTGGTAGTAAGGGTGTGTGCAATTTGACCTTACATTCATCAATATCCTTCGGAACCTTTATCTTGCCTCTACATGGAGGAATGTACTCGAACAGTTTAGAATTGGGGTCAGATCCCTCCATATCAGTGTCCTCCGCCCCCTCCATATCAATGTCATCCACACCCACACAGAGTTCTTCAACATCGGCCTTAGGCTCTAGGTCAATCACCTTGCCCTCCTCCTGCGCGATGGGCTTTCCTGTCTGTGGGTGCTTTCTGGGTGATGCGTGCAACAACTGTTGTGCTTTCTTCTTATCCTCTCTAAGTTTGGACCCTCCATGGTTGGTGTAGGCCTCGGCCTTGGTGTCCTACCATATTTAGGCACTTTTGCTTGTACTTCTACACTTTCAACCTCCAGGGCAGCTCCCTTAGTTGCCATTACTACTTTTGGCGTAGTTCCTTCAGCTGCCATTGGTTCTCCTGCACTCACGGTTTCTATGGGCACCAAAATAATGCTAGACAACAACACCTCCATCTCTGTTGGAAACTTCTCAAACATTAAACTCGCTATTAGGGCTTCAAAGATCTCAGGGTTCATACACGCTTGAGAGCTTAAGACCTCAATTCTCAAAACGCCAAGTATTTTTTGTTGGGCAAACACTTGTAATTTATAGGCATTTTCAAATTCAAATCCGACCGTTCCCCCCATAAATCATTCATAAATGCTGGATTAGCAGCAAATTTTCACAAACCTTGCCCTCAAATTCCAACTTAAATGTCACCCCCTACTCCATTTGGCTATTTTCCAACTATCAAGTCATTAAAAGTGACCATAATGGTCACTTTTTCGGCTACCCTGCACAATCCCTTCTTGGATAACACAACTTGCTGCATGTGTCTACTGATACTGTGACATTCCTTCACTCCACACAATTCCCCAATCATGCAGCTCCCCAACCCAAAAAGTGTAATTTATAGTTACATGTTGTTCCGAATTGGATCTATCAAGAACTGTCAAAAAACCATGACTGTATCAAGTCGGGATAAATCTCTAAGAAGTTAGAACCATGATCAAAAACACCCCTGAACCAGTAGCAATGGCAACTAGTGTGGAACAACGACGACCTTAGTCTAAGCACGGTGACCGAGGCCCATGGAGACTGCGCAAGAGGTCTAAGTAGCCCCTGGGAGCCCCAGATCAGCAAAAGGAGGTGGATTCGCTTAGTGCTAATCACGCATCGCTGGGAGAATAGGGCCAAAATGGAGGAGCCTCAAGCACTCTATTGCATCGGGACCTGGAGAATCACGTGCGAAACAGGAAAAAGTGCTAAAGGACAAAATGGGACCCACGCTATGAAAAACTAGCGTTATTGATAGGGGTGCCCTCAAATGGTAAGTGGTTCTAGAGAAATTGGAGAGATCCCATACATCGATCGACACCTGGCAAGCCAAGGTGAGAGAAAACTACCATTGATCACATGCTATTAGTTAAGCAAGTCAACCACGTAGAACGTGCATATGACGTTGGATCTAGGCGACCCAGATCAGATGGCTGAGATCGAGCACGATGGGGGCAAGTGGAATTGACGAAAGAATGAGCCACATTTTAGAATGATTTGGAATCCATTTAACTGCCACAGTGGAGGAAGAATGCATCCACGACGTAACTGAAGAAATCAACCGATTAAGCAGGCTGGTGCCATTTGGAGGAGGACAAGTGGCCACTCCCTGAGCGTTCATGATGATGCCGAATAGGGAACTCCAAGCACAACTGCAGAAGATGAATCGATAAGAGGTGGATGAGGAACCGAACAGGCATTGGAATGAATGGCTAAAAGCCATGAACAGAGATAGGATACATAATTGAAGAG
>APFE030748236.1:0-66989 GCA_000404065.3 Pinus taeda | reverse complement strand
TGAATACTTTGTAAGAGCTCACAAGCTCAAGAATGATTATACTCTCATAAATTTTGGGCAGATGAAAGGAATGATAAATTCATGCAAACAATTCTTACTGATGGTTGTAAAGGAAAAGAAACATGATAAAACCAATGTATTTGAGGGTCGTAATGCTCAGCAGCAAGCTGATATAGAGAACATTGTTTTAGAGTATGATGTCTTGTTTCAGGAACCTAAATGTCTACCATCCAAAAAGGAAATAGTACATGATATTATTTTGTAGCATGATGTTCCATTGCCTAACATTGGGATGTATAGGTTGTCTGCTTTAGAGAATGTTGAAATCAAGAAGCAGGTGTAGGAGTTTCTCAAGAATGGATTCATTAGGCCTAGCACATCACCATGTGGGTCACCAATCATTTTGTTGAGAAATAAAGATGGCTCGTGGAGGATGTGCATTGACTATCGAGCACTGAATAAGATAACAATCAAATATCATTATCCCCTTCCTCACATAGATGATCTTTTAGATCAATTGAAGGAAGTTGTTTATTTCACCAAGCTCGATTTGCATAATGGATACCATCAGGTCAGAGTTGCAGAGAAAGATGCATGGAACACTGCTTTCAAAACAAAGCAGGGATTGTATGAGTGGCTGGGTATGCCTTTTGGCTTGACCAATGCTCCTGCTACTTTCATGACATTAATGAATGATGTTCTTAGGCCTTTTCTTGATGATTTTGTTATTGTGTATCTGGATGACATTCTGATTTTTAGTAAAACATGGGAAGAACATTTAAAGAATGTTAAGCAAACATTAGATGTTTTGAAAAGAGAAAAACTTTATGTTAAACTCTCAAAATGCGAATTTGGCAAAACATTTCTAAATTATTTGGGGCATATAGTAGGCGGTGGTCAATTGAAAATACATCCCTCTAAAGTGGAATTCATTGTAAACTGGCCTAAACCCAAGTCTGCTATAGAAGTGAGAAACTTCTTAATAGAAACACAATATTGGAGGAAGTCCATTTCTAATTTTTCCTCGATTGCAGCTCCCTTACATGCTTTAACAGGATTGAACAAGGTGTTTCAGTGGGGAGGCAAACATTAGAAAGCCTTTGACACCTCGAAAGAAAAGATTAGTACAACACTTGTACTAGCACTGCCTGATCTACAAAGACCATTTAAAATCCAAACAGATGCTAGTGACTATGCCATGGGAATAGTGTTGACACAGCACGGTAAACCCATATGTCATCATTCAAAGACCTTTAATCCTGCAGTAGTTAAATATCCTACATATGATAAAGAATTGTATGCATTAGTTCACAGTCCGAAAATGTGGAAACATTACTTAATGGGCAAAGAGACAGTAATACATATTGATCATCAACCACTTCAATATCTACACTCCCAAACTAAGTTGCAGCAATCAAGGCATTATAGATGGATGGGTTTTCTACAATAGTTTCATCTAGTCATCAGATATAAAAAGGGCATACAAAATAAAGTTGCAGACATGTTATCTAGACCCATTATAAATGAATATACTATACTTAAGCATAATTATGTACTACATGAATATTACATTGAACAATATGCTCAAGATATAGACTTTAAAGATGTATATGCAACTTTGAGTCAAGGTAAAAAGGTAGAAGAATTGGACTATCATGTGAAGGAACGACTCTTATATCATTGTGGGAAACTCTGCATTCCACAAACAGAGAGAGTAAAGATCATTAGAGAGGTACACACTTCTCTGATATCAGGTCACTTTGGGGTAAGAAAAACAGTTGCACAGCTGCAAAGATTCTGTTATTGGCCGAAAATGAATGAGACAGTTTCTAGATATGTAAGAGGGTGTACTATGTATGCTAAAAGCAAGCACGGCAATAGAAAACTAGGCTTCTACACTCCTTTACCAGTTCCTTCTCACCCTTGGGAAAGTGTTTCCATGGATTCTGTTGGAGGACTACCTAAATCTAGGAAAGGTCATGATTATCTATATGTGGTTGTGGATAGGTTCAGCAAAATGTGTATTTTGATACCTTGTAATAAATAGATTACAACTAAACAAACTACAAAATTGTTCTTTGAACATGTATGGGTTCATTTTGGATTACCCACTTCTATTGTATCTGATCGAGACACTCGATTTGTAGGGAAGTTTTGGTCAAGTCTGTGGGAACTGATGGACACCCAACTGAAGAAAAGCACATATTTTCATCCACAAACCGATGGCCAGACAGAAGTAGTTAATAGGACAGTGATCCAGTTACTTAGGGGATATTGCAGCAAACATCCTAAGCTTTGGGATGAACACTTGTGTTATGTGAACCATGCTTACAATAGAGCCAAACACTCTTCTTCGCAGAGATCTCCTTTTGAGACCTGTTTCGGTTTCATACCAAGGTCTCCTTTGGATTTTGTCTTTGGTAAAGATACCACAGTTGATGGACACAGTGATGTGGACAAGGCAACTAGGTTCACTGAACAGATCCAAGAGATCCACCAAGCAGTACAGGAACAACTGGAAAAGAGCTGGGCCAAGTACAAGGCTACACATGATAAGCATCGAATGGAGCATAATTTTCAAGTTGGAGACCAATTATGGTTGTATATCAACAAGGACAGGATGCAAGGTGAAGGTAAAAAGCTAAATCCTATTAGGTATGGACCTTTTAGGATACTTGAGAATATTGGTGAAAATGCTTTTCACCTTGATCTACCACCTTACATGCACATCTACTCAGTCATAAATGCAGATTGCTTGAGATTGTTTGAACCTTCAATGATTGAGGATCCTGAAGGGAAAAGTCAATTGCCTTTTATTGATGACCTGCTACCTGAATATCTTAATGAATTGCAGGAAGACACAATCTTGGACAGGAACGTGAGGACAATGTGCAGACGAGATGTTAAGTACCTCCGAATTGGATTCAAAGGTTCAAATATGAGCAGTGCAAAGTGGATTGAGATTGGACAAGTGAGACAACAGTATCCTCACTTAGTCGATACTTGAAAGAAAACAAACTTTTGGTGGTCCAAAAGCTTTTCAGTGGGAAGGTCGTGATCTGAATTGGATCCATCAAGAACTATCAAAGAACTATGACTGCATTAGGCCGAGACAAATCTCTAAGAATTAAAAACCATGATCAAAAACACCCTTGAACTAGTGGCAATGGCAACCAGCATGGAACGAAGAGGACCTCGATCTAATCACACTAACCAAGGCCAATGGACACTGCGCATGAGGTCAAAGTAGCCCCTGCTAGCCCCGGATCAGGAAAAGGAGGTGGATTTTGATGCGTAATTAGCGCATCGCTGGGTGAATAGGGCCAAAATGGAGGAGCCTGAAGCACTCGGTCATGTTGGGAGCCAGAGAACCGTGGGCGAAAAATGAAAAAGTGCTAAAGGACAAAATGAGACCCACACTCCAAAAAACTAGCAGTATTGATAGGGTGCCCTCAAACAGTAAGCGGTTCTAGAGAAATTGGAGCGATCCCATACATTGGTTGATGCATGGCAAGTGGAGGTGAGAGAAAACTGCCATTGATCGTGTGCTATCGGTCGAGCAATTCAATCATGTGGAATGTGCATATGCTGTTGGATTTGGGGGACCTAGATCCGACGACTAAGATCGAGCCCGACGGGGGGAAGTAGAATCGACGAAAGAATGAGTTGTGTTTTAGAAGGATTTGGAATCCATTTGATCACCATAGTGGAGGAAGAATGCATCCACGATGTAACTGAAGAAACGAACCGACAAAGTAGGCTAGCACGATTTAGAGGAGGACAAGTCGCCACTCCCTAAGTGTTCATGATGATGTTGAACAGGGAACTCCAAGCGCAGCTGAAAAAGGTGAATTGATAAGAGGCAGACGAGGAACTGAATAGGCATTGGAACAAATGGCTAAAAGCCATTAACAGAGACAGGATACACAATTGAAGAGAGAGTCAGTCAGAGCAAACCTCGAGAGGAGGACTGAACACTGAGAGATAGAAACTATAGAAGAAGACAGTAAAGCAAAAGTAGAAAGAGACGGAGGACTGAGCTGACCAGCAGTAGCATCGAGCACCAGAGAGCTTGAGAGGTTCATGCCATCCCATAGGGGAATCTGTCTGGGCTGAGCACCATATTGGGCTCTTGCCACTGTTGACCAGAAGTTCACAGAGCTAGTAGGAAGAAGATTCTGTGTACTCCAGTGGCTTGGGGAATCCAAGAACCACCCTGCCAAGCAAAACCTAATTTAGGAGAACCCACATTGAGTCCTTGTATTGTAATTCTCTGCTTAAAGGCACAATAAAACAAGGCCACCATTGAAAGCTGGATCGAAGACGTAGCCCTAGAGAATAGGGTGAAATCCTTATTAAAAATTCTTGTGTCTTTGTGTTTGCTTACTGTATTTCTCTATTGTCTTTCCATTTAAATGTTAGTGTGTTGGCAATCTGATCGATCCATTGCTTAAATAACACAAAACATACACCAGCACATGAGTCTGTAATACATTCATTTAATAAATCAATAACGGATGGCACTCATAGGGTGATTATCACATCACACACCTCCTTTCAGCTACTTGGAGCACTAAGACTATGCTTCCACCATGTAGTCATCTAGCTGGACCGTCAATGTATGGCTTCAATCTACTGCCATTCACCCGTCGTAGGAATGGTTCTCCATTCAATTTTACCAGCTGAACTGCTCCACCATCAGTAATCTCCTTGATGACACAGGGCCCCAGCCAATGCATCCTAAATTTTCTTAGAAATGTATCAAACTTGCTGTCATGTAACAAAACCAAATCATTTACCTTGAAGGTGCACAGTTTTATGTGCCGATCGTGTCATGCCTTTTCATGCTCCTTTTGAACTTGTTGATGAAATCCGGCTAGAAATCCATACTCCTCAAGTTTTTTTAGCTGCGCGAGCCTTTCTTCTAGGGCTCCATGATCTACCATTCCTATGAATGTCACTACATGTAGACTAGGTAAAATGTACTCCATTGACATCATAGCTTTCACACCATAAACCAGTTTGAAAGGCATTTGTAGAGTCAATTTCTTGCAATTCGTTCTATAAGCTCATAGCACCGTGGGTACACAAACATCCCAGTCATTTATTTGAGCATTACAAACATTCGTGAGCACACTTTCCACTATTCTACTAAATGCTTCCACCATTCCATTAGCGTGTAGATGATAGGGTGTGCTCCTTTGATGGTAAACCTGAAACTCCTCTATCATCGCGCTGATCGTCTCATTGAGAAAATGTGTACCGAGATCGCTCACTAAGATTTTTGGACAACCAAACCTTGTCAGCACATACTCAAAGATAAATTTCACTGTTGTTGTGCTTGTAGAGTCCTTCACAGGCTGGACCTCTACCCATTTGGTTAAATATTCAGTCGCAGTGATGATATATCATGCACCCCTCTTCTTCTCTGGAGGCTGAATTGGTCCTACAAAGTCAATTGCCCACTTCTTAAAGGGTTGCAGTGATATCTGTAGATTCAATGGTAGCTCGTCCCTGCGTGAGGGTCTGACCACCCTTTGGCATGTGTCACATGCCCTACAATATGCTTTTGAATCCTTATGCAAGGTCGGCCACCAGAACCTAGTGCATAGAATATTTTGTGTTGTTTCTTTTCCTGCATAGTGACCTCCCGCAGCTCCATCATGAGCCTCAGTGAGGATGGTGTTTTGTTTAGACTTTGGCACATAACGTCGCAATATTTCATCTGATCCCAGTTTATACAAGTGCCCTGCAATGATAGAAAAATCTATCACGCCTACTACCAATTCCTTCTTCTATTGACTTGCACAACCATCCGGAGATGTTCCTGTCATCAAGAAGTGGATACTATCTTTAGAGCAGCTATCTACGATGCACACTGTAAAGAGGTGCACGTCAGGTAGCCCCTCCTCCAAATTAGTAGGTTCCTCTCCCGTTTTAATGAGCGATAGATGATTCAGTCTAGCATTCCAGTGTCCTAGTTTGAAAATAACTTCAAAATCATACTCCTGGAACAACAACAGCTGTCTACATATATTTCCCCACAACAGAGGCTTGTTAACAAGGTATTTCAACATGGAATTCTCTGTATACATATTAAAGTTTCCGCCCAACAAATAGTCCTTGAAATTCTAGAGCACGTATACCATAGCTAATCCTTCGCACTCCATTGTGGAATAGTTTTTCTCCACTTTGGACAGCTTCCTACTTGCAAATGTTATAGGATGATCCAAGTCCCCTTCACTAGCTTGTGTCAGTACTGCTACCAACATGATACATGATGCGCCCACATGCACATGAAATTCCTTCTTCCAATTTGAGAAGACTAGGATCAGTGTGGTGACCATCTTCTCCTTCAGCACATCCAAACTCTTATGACAGTCTTCATTACAACAAAACATAACATCCTTTGTTAACAATTTTTCCATCGGCACGGTAATATCAGCATAGCTTTTGATGAATTTCCTAAAGTATCCTGTATGATCCAGCATTGCACGCACCTATTTCAAATTCCTTGTTTTGGGTGTGGAGCACGATTGTTCAAAGGTCTTTGTTTCAGCCAAATGTATACCCCAGGAATTTGCACACCCCTCCACGTAGGGGGATGTGGGGGGGAATTGTCACCCCCAACGGGAGTTCGGGGGGGCCGATGCCCCCCCCTAGGTTGCGGGGTCCGAGGGCCAGCGGTCCCCCGGTGGGGGTTTCGAGGGCAACGCCCCCGAAGCTAAAAACAGATGAAAAATTGCCTTGTAAAAGTATAGTAATTTCTAGTCAATCTGGGTTGTTCATTAGGAGGATGATTTGAGGGTAGAACTCATGTTTAGTTTAGGGCTTTTGCCCTAGAAGGCAACCCCTCTCTTTGTATTAGGGCATTGTATTTGAGGCTATGTAATAGATGTGTATTCTCTGAGCGAGAAGTAGAGAGATGAGACTATGAGAGAAAATAGAGGATATTACAACGAATCTCCTCTAGGTTGTATCTCTTCATTTTGTTGGATAACATAAAGGAAGGACTGGCTGTTTGGGGTGGGCGTAGCCCAAACTGTGCGAACCACGTATATCTGTGTCTCTCTTGTTTTATGCATTTTCTATGTTTATATTTCTGCAATATTTTATGTGTTCCATTGCTCGGTAATATATAATTTTCTAACACCTTGGTGCCTTCAAATGTATTATGACTTGGATCTTAACTGCGTCTACCATCAAACCTTGTCTACATACCACATGGCCCAATAAGATCCCAAAAGGGACACAAAACAAACATTTCTTCCGATTGAGCATGGTATGGTACCTATGATATGTATCTAGCATTAAGCAAAAAGTTTCCACATGGCACTTCACCAGTCCAAATACTATCCAATCATTGAAGTATACTTCTAGAAATTTATGAAAAAAATGCTTGAACACTGTGATGACTATGCACGAAAAGATCATCGGCACATTGTTCAGCCCAAAAGGCATTACCTTATACTAGAAGCCTCCCCATTCAATCGTGAAGGTTGTCTTACTTCTATCCTCTGACATGATCTTGATTTGATGGTATGCTGAGAACCCATTAGTGAACGAATACACTTCTTCGCCACCAACATTATCCAAGACCTCATCGGTTAACGGGGTTGGGAAGGGATCATGCATGCAAGCATCATTCAACTTCTTGAGATCTACACATATCCTTATTTCTTCCTTCTGCTTCTTTTCCTGAACCACTATTGAGCTTACCCAATCAGATTCTTCCATTGATTCAGTAATACCCATCACGAGCATCTTATCTAACTCAGCATAGACCATTTCCTTATACTTCAGATTGAGGTGGTAAGGTATTTGTTTCATAGGTTTTGTGTCTGGTTTTAGGGTGATCTTCATGACACCTAGGTCTCCTGTTACTCCTTTGAAATTGGAAAACATCGTGGGGAACAAGTCCTGATATTCGTAGAGCAGTTCGATGACCTTATCTACTCTCGCATCATCTCAATAGTCCCCAATATTTGCAAACTTTGGTTCTACGTCCATGCCAATGTTCACTTGCCTAGTCTTGAGCAGCTTAGTTATGTATGGGTTCTCTAACTATGGTCCTTCAACTCTGCAGTGACCTTCAGTCTCTGGGACATTAATATTTCTTGGGTCTCCATCTTCTTCTTCCTCTGTTACATTGTTACACTCCAGTGCATGGCTCAGTTGGGTAGTTCAATAAAGTTGAATCAGATCTAGAGGATGCTACAGTATAATAAAGATGGATGTCTTCACCTCCTACAATGCTTCATTGATAGATGCAAATACATCCTCAAAACTAAACATCATCAGAAATCCTTGGTGAAAAACATCCCATTCTTCAGTTCATGATGGAGTTTTGTCTCCAAGTACCAATTCATCGGTATAACATCCAAGGTATGACAAAATAGATGGACCCACTCCAGCTGAGGCTTTGCTACATATACTTCAGTCCATTTGGCCAAATGATCGTGTGGATCATTCCTCCCATCATACTTCTCTGTTAGTCGTACCTTTAGGTGGCCAAAGTGTATCCTCATCATCCTTCTATGTTCATGCCAATCCTCAAAACTATCCTTGTGTGTACCCCACCATCTTACGGGTGTAGCACACAGCACCCAATCTAATGCCTCGAAGCGATGCTTCTCGGACACTTCCCTTTTGAATGCATCCGAAAAGCGATGAATGTCACTTAACCCATCATAGTGAGGTAGATTTCTTACCTATGATGATACGCATCGCAATGACTTGGTCATCATATTATAGCACAATGTACATACTTCATGCAGTCGGTTCTACCACTGCTCTAGTTCTTCATCCGAATTTGATGTGTAGGAGCTCTCACAGTCCCATGAAATATGTCCATCTTTTGTCAGACTCACCCAATCTTGTTCTCACACTGTTATCTTGTAAATATGGTCCAAATTTTCATCATTTTCATAATCCCAGACCAGTTCTATATAGCGCGGTCCTTCTGTAGGATCTAGTGGCACCACTACGTGGAGCACTTTATTCTTAAATATCATCTTTCTCTTTTCAGGTTGATTACCCCATTCATGTTAATGGCCCAATCAATCCCAAGGGGTGCGGGGTAGGGATTGATATCATCCACAATATCTATTACTTCAAAATCCATAAGTGCACTCGTGCCTTCGATGTCAACTATTACCTGTTACAACCTCTCCATTGGGATAATTTTCTATTGATTCACCATCCTTAACTAGATCGAAGACCACTGGAGTGCAGGTCTCCCCATTATTTCCCATGTTTATTTCAGCAAAATATTCATGTCAGACCTCAGATCCAAGATAAATTGGTCCATTCTGCATTCCCCTATTTGCATTGGTGAGTCTCATCTCACGTCTAGTCGTTGCCTTATTCTTACCAAGTTTTCTAACTATGCGTAGTTTGCTAGTAGCGTTGTCATTGCCAACACACTGTTTGATTAGTTCCCACAACCCCTTCATAGTCTTACTATCGTGGAGCAGTTTCATGCAGGTCTCCAAGAACGTGGTAATCATGGATAGGTCCATTTCCTCAACAGGTTTCCCCTGACTTCCTAAGGTAGAGTCCTCAGCAAAACTTTTTGTTGCTTCCATAAATGTTTCTTTTGTGCATTCCAAATCAAACTCAGTCTCCTTTTCTAGTGCTTTGTGGACCCACTAACCCTCTGTACATTGCTTTCACTTATCCTCACCAGTAGTCATTCCAGTAGGCAGCATAACGTTTACCTTAGGGCCTTCCTTGCGAGGCTAAGCCCTCATCATCTGGAGGTTGAGTTGACTGCGGAGGTTGCATCTCCTTTTCATGAATCTTAGCCAACAATATAGGTCAATCCTTAGTTGCATGGTCAAATGAAGTACAATAGCAACATGATAGGCACATCGGGTTCAAGCAATCTCTCACGTAGTGTCCTGGTCCTCCATAATTGTAACAAAGAAGTTTCCCTTGACCTATACCATGTCCTCCTCCACCTCAACCTTGGATGTGTCCCTCATACTCACCTCATGCTCCTCCAGTTCCTTGGTGTGGAGGCCGCGTTTTTGCCTGCACCCAGTATGCATGTGTCTTGTCCATCATTAACTTGTAACTACGGAAATTGTGCTCGTCATGACCTACTCACTGACAGAAATTACAGAAGAGTTTTTGTGGTGTCTTTACAAATTTCTGCAGCAAATGGAAATTTCGGTCACATGTTTCCCAGCTACCTGGCATATGGCACATCATAGCACGGGCAATTTACTTGGCCCTGTTGCAGCCTCCAACCTTAGAGGCATTGGTCCCCTTGCTACAACACAATTCACAAATATTGCACAATGATCCTTGTCATGCCCCTGACCTTTGCATTTCAGGCACTAGACTGCTTCACGCACTTCTGGACGAGTTGTTATGTCTTTCTTCAGGCTTTTCATTTCGAGGCAAAGGTTTTGCAACTACGCATGAATCTGTTGAAACCCCAAATTAGTATCCTACATTGGTGTCTCATGCACTCTCATCGCCATTTCCAGAGCTTCTGCATGGGTCCCAATCTTCTGTTGTGTTAGCACAACCCTTAGGTGAGGTAGGAGTGAGGCCACAAACCATTCACAGTGCTGCCCATCAGTCAGGTTCATGTTGGCTTCACGGTACACTTCAATATTTGATCCAAATCCCAAGGCCTCTCCCTAGGCTTCATCATGATCTCCTTGAATCCCATAATGGGTTGCACTTGAGACTTAGGTCTACTAAATTCCCTATTCAGTGTAGTTTGGATATCTCCCAATGCAGAAATCAAGTTATTAGTATTGTACTTAATCTACCACATTAGTGCACATTCTCGCAAATCACTAACCAACGTTGGTTTCTTCATTTAATCATCCGTGATACCTTGAGCTTCCCATACAGCCTTCGCGATGAATCAAAACTGGTCCAAACCTTTTCAGGACCTTTTCTTCCTTCGTCCCTGAAAGACCTTCCACTTTGCATAGCTCCAAAAATCAAGGTAACTGCATGACCCTCTTTTCACACAAGAGCATCTTAATCCAAGTATTTAATAATTTCAAATACTTACCTCATTCCCCCTTGAAGAAGTGGTGCTCTGCTTCATTCTAGCTAACCAAAGTATCAACCATGAACTTTGTCACAAACCATCCTATTATACGATCAAGCCAATGATCAACAAAACATGTGATCTTATCTTTAGAGGCTTCCAATTTTTGCACTAAACCCAAGGTCTAGATAATTGGATCATCAAGCCTCCACCTCCCATGGCCATCTGCCAACTTAGTGATCCACACATATAACTCAATCAGGAATGACAAGAAGAAGATTCCATGTATCTCTGTGTATAGATATTTGTCCAGCCATTATTTTTTCGTCAATCGCAAATTTCTGTTTTCTTGCACTGCAAATTTGTGGATCTTTCTATCCAAAGATTCTTCAATCTCCTTCTTAGTTGGATTCCAATGATGCAACATCACACATCTTTGTATGCAGATCTCGGTCCTAACAACCGAACCATTTATTGGCTTAATGGACCCTAACCCAGGTTCAACGTTAGTCAGCCAAGCAAATCCCTACAATACTGGCCCTTTCGACATCAGCCCTTGGAGTGTGGATTGAAGACTTACCCAAAGCAGTAAGGGGGGATGAAGGAACCAAGTTTCCACACCCTGAGATGTTTGTGATGTCGGGCTTATACCTTAACTCTGGCTTCACGCAGATCAATAAGCCCTTAGGGCTTATCGATGTACTTCTCTATTAGTCTTTCATAACCTCCGCAAAGCTCTGTGATCATCCTTCGCATAACCCTAACAGGTGATCTCGACACTTACATGCCTCTGTAAGTACTTTGTTGTATAGTTCTTCAAATTATCTTAAGTTTTTACCAATTCTATCATGCAATTTTGATTATCTTTGCGTAAACATATATCTCTACTTGTGTTCATATAACAGAGGAAAATATATAGATTAGTGCATCAATTTAGAAATAAATAATAAACCTAATGCTTAACATAACATAATCACATGCAATTGGCAGAAGTAAAATACACAGTAATTTCATAATACTCTTCTTTATTGGTGATCCAGATTTTCAGTACGAACTCTGACTACCCTATGCACACAGTTGCAGGGGTTCACACACTCATTTGCAGACTTCTACCCTAGGCCTCTATGCACTTAGTGGCAAAGCCTCTTTCCTATGCTAAGACTCTCGCTTTTAGCTCTTTACATACTCAGCAATGACTCTAGCTCTATCAACTGAATTAAGCTGAGTTCTTAGACTCCTCTAAGACTTTCTTTTTATAAAATCCCATGGTTCACGAACCAAGGGCGAATCGCATCAAGCCGACACAACCTATCTAAACTAAGGGCGGAAACCCTTTTTGACTCTTGATATCTTTGCACTCCATGATCATAAAATGCGGAGAGTTTACATTTCTTTATACAAAATTCGGGTTTTCTGCCCCAAGGCTTGGGCTTTTAACCCCAAAATTGACACAAAGGGAGTTGTTCCCAACATATATATTGAACAACCAAAATATTCATTTTGGTGAATGATGAAAACATTTTATGCAAACTCAAAAGGGCTTTATATGGGCTAAAACAAGCTCCGCAAGAATGGTATTATCATCTTAACAAATATCTTCAACAACAAGGTTTCACAAAAGGATCCATAGACAACAACTTGTACACAAAAATTGAGGGAGATAAATTATTAATTATTTTTGTTTATGTTTATGATATCATCTTTGGAAGTAATGAAGAATCTATGAGTCAAAACTTTGCTTATGTTATGCAGAAAGAATTGGAAATGTTTTTACTTGGGAAACTAACCTATTTTCTTGGTCTACAAGTGCAACAAGCAAAAGATGGCAACTTTCTCTCACAAACAAAATATCTAAAACAAATTCTGAAGAAGTATGGGATGGAAGATTACAAAACTATATGTACTGCCATGATGAAAGGATGTAGCCTCAGTTCTAATGATGGTTTTCCCATAGTAAACCAACCGGAGTACAAGTCAATGATTAGAAGTTTTCTTTATCTAACAGGTACCAAACCAAATATCATGCATGCAGTTGGGATTGTTGGACATTTCCAAGCTAATCCAAAGGAATCACATCATTAGGCAGTAAAGAGAATATTCAAATATCTCCAAGGAACCCAAGACTTTGTTCTATGTCATCGTAAAGATGCAGACCTTACCCTTCATGTATACACAGATGTGGATTTGGCTGGAAATGTTGTTGACCGAAAAAGCACTAGTGGAGGTACATTTTACATGGGGACAAAATTGGTATCTTGGTTCAGAAAGAAACAAAGTTCCATTTCCTTATCTACAACAGAAGTAGAATATGTGGCTACTAGATCTTATTTCACACAACTTCTCTAGATTATGCAAACATTACAAGATATACAAATCAAATGTTCTCCACCCATCACCATCTTCTGTGATAATACAAATGTTCTTAGTATTTCAAAAAATCCTAGTATGCACTCCAAGACCAAGCATATTCATATTAAGTTTCTCTTTCTACGAGAACAAGTGCCTGAGAAAAAGGTTAAATTGGATTATGTTCCCTCCAAAGAACAAGTTGCTGATATATTTACTAAACCTCTTCCTAGATAAGCATTTGAATATCTTAGAAATAAATTGGGAGTTGTCTCCGCCTCAGTTTGTTCTTAATCTAGTATGCTCATTATACAGCTAAAAATTAAGAAGGTTTCTTTTTATACATGTGATTCATGAAGTATAGTCACGTATATACGTGAGTTTCTTTGTAGACAGTTGTCTATGTTTTTCTCTGACAGAAAAGCAGTGGGGCAGACTCAAGATCAGCCTCTAACATGCTACTGATGGTTATGGTTTGAATTTTCTTGGTTTGATGTTGATGGGTGTAGTCTGCTAACAGGGTATTGAGTTATGTTTTTCTCATTGATATTTATCTGATTAATGAAGAAGCTTTGATGAATGAGTTGTTGACAATGAACATGTAGCACAGGTTTAGGGGGAGCATTAGCCTTACAAAATATAATGCATTTTTGGCATTATGGTTGCTGAATTATGCCACTATTAAGATATCTTGGTCTCAGTTATTAATGTCATATATATTATTTGATGTAAAGGTCATGTGGAGACATATTATGTAATAATTGTCATATTAAGTCATGTATGGAATTTTGAGGTCATGTCAAATATGTAATCCCACTTGGTTGGGTGGTAGTGTCAAAAATGTAATCCCACTTGGTTGGGTGGTTGAGTCAAATATGTACCCTCAATTGGTTGGGTTATTGATGTAAGTAGGAGTCCTTGGTGACAAGAAGGTCATACTCAGTTGAATTATAACATCATGTTATTCATTTAAAAATATTTCTAAAGATTCATCATGTGCTCAAGGAGAGCATAGACAATATAGTGCAAATCAAATCCAAAAGGGGGGATTTGGTCGGCCCTTTGCCCTTGATGTCAAAGGGGGAGAGTATCTTGGTGTTTTAATAGCAATTATTTGATCTATCTAATAGGTTTCTCTAGGTTGAGGTGATCCACACCAACATGGTTTTCATCAAGTCCAAAGTGGGAGATTGTTGGCATTATGATGCATTCGTTTTCCTTGATGGCAACACATTTATAACCAAACAAGTATATGGTAACTAGATGATAAACAGGTCAGTTCAAAGGTGACAAAGTGATGGAACAGAATAAGAGAATGATGGGACAATGGTTTACACATCATAATTAGAAGTTTGATACAGGTGGATATTTAAAGATCTATACATGGGTTCGCCAAGGCCAAGTCATGTATACATGCGAGTTTAAAGAAGGAAAGGCATGTATAGTGTTCACACCATGGTATTATAAATACCAAGGGTACTTACCATGGTATTTCCCTGTGGTATTGAGCCCAAAAATGCTTGTTTTGATTTTTTCTAAGAAAACCATTGGCTGGAGTATGATTTTGACCTATGCTATTGAAAAAGGATAAACTATATAAGGAGGTGGAGATCAAAGTGCTAAGTGTGCATGTGAAAGGGTTTTTGATGAATACTTGAATCTGAAGTACATTTGCATTGTAATGGTCATAGTTGACATAGAGGTCTGAAATAATTATGGACCGATGAATACAATGATGGATCAATACCATGAGACCTGAAATGACTTTCCATTGTATGATCTACCCATGGATTTACTAATATAACTATTAACGCATGTTTTTATCTCTGAATATTATGATCTAGGTCTTGTAGAAGTTCTGAAGAGTTGCACAAATTTATGTCAAAATTTATAGATCTATATGAAGGTTGGTCTTGGTGAAGTCATGTATACACGTGGGTTCACTTCTTCAAAGTTGAGTATATAAAGAAAGTGTTTATATTCATAAATGATTGATCAACCAAATTAGTGTTGATATATCTTTGTTGTTTGTCAATCATGTGGTCATGTTGATATGGCTTAAGTGATAATGTCTGAAGTAGAACTGATTGAATTTGGTTCCATGTTGTTGGGTTGAAAAGTCTATTGATGTTGCTAATTGTAAGAGGGTTTTATAGGCTAACAGAATATTTCAGAATAATTTTGGTCAACTCTGTGTCTGATTCAGAATTACAAGTTTTTTAGTATTTTGAGATTTGGACATAGGTTTCTTTAAAGAAAAGTGTGTATACAGGTGGGTTGCATTAATTGAAGTAGCGTATACATGGTGGCATATGAATGATCAGGGTTGCAGTTGAATCTATTTGTTGATGCAATATTCTGGGTTGAGTTCTATGTTATGGTTAGAATGATCTCGTTGTTATGTTTGAGTTAGGTTGATGTTTGCTTCAATTGATCTACAAGTTGTGATGTATTAAAATAGGTGGATCCATTGTGAAAATTTATGAAACGTGTTCCACAGATGTTGCTAGCCTTCAGTGAGGAAGTTGAAGCTTCCTTCTAGTAGTAGTTGCTAATCAAATTAGGGGGTTGGAGGTCCCTTCAGTGGGATCTGGAGAACGACTGAAGGTTATAGCCTTCAGAAAGTGGGTGCTTGCATACTAGTATGATTTAACACTAGTATAAGAAGGTAAGTAGTTTTTGATATTAATAAGTTTGAAGTCTAAGACGAAAAAAGTGGTGGTTTTCTCCCACATTGTGTTTCCACTTTAAATCCTGGTGTTCATGTTTGTTGCTTATGTGTGATACTTTATTATGTTCTTACATCACCTTCTTACTTCTTATCAAATGCTTGATAAATCTCTTACAATCTCGTTTAAGTTTAATAGATACAAAATTAGCAGGTTTACAAGTTTATTGAGAATACGCCAGTTTCTTTTACAATAGTCATGTATGTACGCGAGTTGGGTTCAGTAAAGTCACGTATATATTTCCAAAAGAAAATTATTATTGTGAGTTTTTAAAATACTGATTCACCCCCCTTCTCAGTATTTATATATAGATTTGTGTTTTCAAGAAGCCCTTCATTTACTAACAAGGTTTCTCCTTTTGGTGGTAGGCCCATGGTTCTTATGGGTGACCTACGGAAACTACCTCTTATTAAGGACGAACCTTTGTATGCATGTAAAACAATAGGGAAATTGTTGTGGCAAAGCTTGAACATTGTTTTCACCTTGGATAAAATTATCACACGAGAAGGAGATGATCTGCGACAAGCCTATTTTCAAAATCTTTTAACTAATATCTTATATTAAAAACCTTCTCTACATGATTGGGATCTTCTCATGTCACGTGTTGATAGTTGCTTGCATCCATAGGAAATTTTTTATTTGATTCATCGGTTCACTTGTTTGCAACGAATAATTTGGTCAATTTTCACAACCGGAAGATGCTAAAATCATTAAATTGTCCAATTACAAGATGTGTTGTAGAAAACATGAGAAGAACATAAATTGTTGACAATGATGATCATGTCTTGGAGCGTCAAGTGTTATTATGTTGTGGAGAGTGTGTCCAGTTTACATTTAATTTGTGGATTGAAGTTGGGTTGGTTAATGATGCAATTGGATATATTGAGGATATCTTCTATATGCTTGGTTCAAAGTAGCCTAAATTTCTAGTACTCACTAGAATTATTTTTGAAAAGTACACAAGTGTTCCATTTGATAGAAATTGTCCAAACATTTTCCCATAACACCTATTCTTAGAGGGAATCTTAAACAGATGCCTTTGAATATGGCATGGGCCTTGACTATACACAAAACACAGGGGATGACTTTGCAACAAGCTACTATAGATATTGGAGAGAAAGAGAGGTAGGGTTTGAGATTTAGAACTATATCAAGAGTGACATCCATAGATGGTTTTCATATTTCAACGCATTTTTCTTTTCAATATTATGCAAAAATGCAAAAAAATGGATATGTAACATTTAAGAATAAACAAGAGCAACTATTGAACTCCATATCACTGTAACATTTTTATGTTGAATAGACTTCAATGCTTTATCATACCTTTCAAATTAATATGAATACGTTTCAATGTTTCTTTTTATAAATTCCAATAATTTGTATAGATATTGATAAGTTATTCTTTATTCTTGGCAATATCTTGAATATATTTGTCAATAACTAAATTTAATTGATTAATTAATTAGAAATCTTACTTGAATAAATAATTTATTATGATTTCATTGTTGTTTAATCAATTGAATTGTAGCTATTTCTTCTTTTTTGATGTGATTTTGTTCAATCATATTAAATTTATGTCTCTCTTTTTTAGTAATTTCTTGTTTCATACTAATTTTTTTATGTACTATCTTTTTTTATTTTCTCAATGTTATGTAGATATGAAAAATAATGATGTTATCTATTATAACTTAGTAATTCATGCTATTACTAAAGCAATAATTTTTCTTATGTATATTGGGAAAAGGCTTGATAAAAAAACTTGGGTTTCATCCTGATTTTGTTTGTCAACATGTACAGGTTTTACATGAAATGAGGTCAGATGTGAAATACTTGTTACATGTTGTAACAACCTCCAGGGAAAATGTTGCAGGGTTACCCCCAATTAAACCCACAGTATGCATGTAAAATGCATAAGAACATTTGTCCTAGGTATTTTAACTCACCATCAAGTCAAAATCTTCAACCATCTTCAACCATCATAGTCTCAGGCAGAATGATTTATAGACTAAACAACATAGTCTAACCCTCAGGTAATATCAACCTACCAAGACCTCAATTAACCCTCAAGCCTTCACATAAGACTTTATTAAAGCCTTTCATCTATGAATTCCTATCGGGACTTTTAAAACCCTTCATAACCTTTATAAAACCTTCACTAACCCTTTAGCCACACATATATAACGTTTTCCTCTTTAAACTTTGTTTACATGTATTTTAATGCATAAACCATTCCATCCTTTGATAAAGTTGGATTTATACATAAAATCCCATATATTCGTGCTAAACCCTCTATAATCATTTACAAAGGAATTAATTGCAAAACATACCTTTAACCCTTTATACGGCCTCTGCACATTTTTTGAGGTTTCACCTTTATCACTCATCGCAATTAGGTATTGGCTCCTCCATGGGTTTCCATTAACAATGGCTCTATCGCATTCGATATGCGATAACGCACTACCGAATATCAAATACCATTACCGCGCCTCAATACTTTATCGGGCCCACCTTTTCCATATGCTTTATTGCATTTTCTTCGAACTCCACATTACATAGGAAATACATGGAATGTTACTCCAAAGCTAAAGGCTAGAACTCAAGTGGAATTGAGTCTGCCTATATAAGCTTTTGGGTCTGTGCCTTTCAACCATTACCGAAGCGCTCCTCCTTCCTTCCATCAATCTCTGATTAAATCAATCACCACTGTCTATTTCCTTACCTGATGCAATGGTTTACATTGGTTTCAGGTTGACAATAGGCATGGGGTTCAACCGCCCGATAAAGCGGTTTCCCCTCACTCCTTCGCTGCTACGTGTCCTCTGATTAGTGGAATCAAAGC
Organism: Pinus taeda; assembly: GCA_000404065.3. Lineage (NCBI taxonomy): Eukaryota > Viridiplantae > Streptophyta > Pinopsida > Pinales > Pinaceae > Pinus > Pinus taeda. Next base: position 48,058 of record APFE030748236.1, on the reverse strand, counting down.
GAAACATAAGAATACCTCTTATGGTTTCTTCACGGCCCGAAATACTACATCCATATATAAATCCACCAATGTGATATCAATTCCTCTATCTTCACGATATGAACTTGTTCATTGATCATAACGATCCAACGACTCCTGTGTACCGATGCCTTGCTTCTCTGTTTATCCCTTTTCTTATGTTTTACGCTATCTCTTCAACATTTTCTCTGTGGTTTAGGTTCTTCAAAAGGTTCTGGGTCTTCTTCAATTTCACTATGCACTCTCCCTCCTGGCTTAACTTCGCATGCTCCTTTGATCGATGTCACCTTAGAGCATTTATTCATCCTTCAAGTGGATTCAATTATCCATTATGATTCCTCCAAATCACTCTTCTCCTCTGAGTAGTTCTATAGAACTCTGCCTGCAACCTTGTTATAGAACCTACAAATTCATGTATAAATCAATCATTATATACTTATTTCACACATTTACATAGTTCCAGAATAACCTCTGATATATATCAATATGAACAACTGATTACATGTTGAGACTCTCTGTCTCTCGGACCTGATCTTTGATATCAGTGGCCTCTTCCCCTCATTCTGCTTGTCGGCTTACATTTATACCAAAAAGGCTCTTTTGAACTAATTATGGTTCCAATCCTAAATCTACTGAACTAACTCCTAAGTCCTCTATGTCCACTTCTAACTTCATTTAATTCTGAAGAACTCTCTCTAGTTCCTTGAATCATGAAACTACCTAGAGAGTTATAATTGACTTCAAACACTCTCATCATTATTAACCACTCATGTTCTCATTTATTTGAGAGCATTTACAAACAACCTCACACATCTAATTAATTCTTATCCTACTCACTCAAAAGCCTAAATATTACATTAATTCATCACTTAGGAATCCAAATTCCTTAAAACACATGACCCCCCTATGTCTACTAAAATACAACGATTTTCCTTGGGTTGAATACTCCTGCATCAAACTCCTAAAGTAGAAAATATTCATGATCTCCTGATCATGTGGTTATGATCGTTGTCTTCCTAGATCCCGTACGTTGTTTGGTAATTGCCCAAATGCCCTATACCTTTGTTACTTCTATATGTATGTTGTCTTTTGCTCCATCTTCTTCTCCTTGTCTATCTGGTTCAAGTTCTGATTGATCATCCTTCTTGTTGCTATATCTTTCCTCCATATGGACTGCTTCATCATTAACTGTCATAACTCTTCAATCTCCATCTCTAGCATATCTTTGGGCTGGTCCATATTCTGCCATTCACTATTACCTCTTTTTCTCTACTTCAGGTTGTTGCTATTGTCTACTAACTCTTAAAATTGTTGTTTATTTTCTTCTACTTTTGCTCTTGTTATCATTGTAGACATTGCCTCCACCCAAAATTCCTGAATATCTTTAAGGATATATCCATCTGCAACATCTAATTTCTGCATTGAATTATGACTTTCCATCATTCTCTCCAGCAATTGAACATTTTTGTTTCATGGATTAAATTCTTGCACATAATCTTATTTTTTCATCTTTATTTGGCTGCTCATCTATGCCAAATTTTCTTCAGCATCTGCAACAAAACCTGCACTCACAAAACACTTGTTAAAAAAAAAAATAAGGCTTCTGTGCCTTATCTTCCTTTGGCAACAATTCAGTTTAATACTCTTTATCCTTTGTCAGCACATCAGTATGTTGTTTTGAATTCTCAAAAGAATTCATGAGACTGTTAATTAGCCTCTCCTCCACATCATCTGTTTCAATGATGCCTCTCTGCTTGTGTTCATAGTAGTGAACTTCTTCTTCCTTAGCCTACTGCTAGTTAACTCTTCTTTGAAATTGTTTGATTCTTACTACCTCCCTTTCATACTTACCCTCTTGTTCCTTAAGCACCTCCATATCATATTCAAACAATATTTGTCCTTCCCCAATGACATTCATTGGATCATTTCTTTGGGACAACATTTTTTCAGTCTTCATTGGAATAAGACTACCATCTTCCTCCTCTATGACAGTTCTAACATTTTGCTGCCTACTCCCAGGTGACTCTTCTCTCTCCTTCTGGTTTTGAGATCTTGCCATCTCATTCTTGTTTTGAAAAGATTTCAGATTTTGCTCCTTCTCTCTAACAAACTCTAAAGTTTGTTCACTCTCCTATGATGTATTGCAATCATCCACAAATTATTAATTTTAAAATCATAAGACCTGGCGATATTACTCGACTCTTCAATCATCACATTTCCTTGCTGCTCTGAGTTTTCTACGTGATTCGACTCCCCAGGTTCAACTTCATCTCCTTCCTTCACAAGGAATGGTTCTTGTCTTGTAAGAGCTCCAATTATCCATTTTTCAACGAGTTCTTTCTGTTGTAACAACTCGATAATTTCCTCATTTAAGAGGTCTTCTCATTATCCTTTGCTGCTCTAGAGTACCTTTTATCCCGTAAAACACATTACTCTTCATACTTTAGTTCAAGAGTTGTATTCACCTTCACTTTAGAGTACTCATCTTCTATAAGATACTCCTCTATGCTTTTGATAGCTTGACAAGACTTTCTATCCTCTCCTATGCATCCTACATGCACACCAAAACTATTAGGTTCAAAAGCACAAGGCTCGATGGCCTTATACATCAGCTCTTCATATTTAGTTAGCATCTCCTCATTCTATTTTGAACTATCCCAATAGTCCATGAGATCTTCACTTGATATCCATTCTTTATCTTTAGTGTAGTCTTCACTTTCTCCCAAAATTTCTCCCCGTTCTGGTTCACAAATGGACTCTTCCATTTCCAACTCAACTTCCTTGAGTTTTTCCCTCAACCACTTTACTTTCTTTTGATGTAGCCTTCTCTGCATCTCATTCCACCCCACTGGCTTCTTCCCTAATACCCAACCTTGTCTCTGCTTTTCCTCTAGTTGCATTGTTAACACATCAAGTTCTTTTCTTACCTCAGCCAACTCCTTATCAATCTCCTCTTGACTCAGTCTCTTACCATCTGCCTTGGCATTCTTCTTCTCATATCTTCTGTTGTGGCTTCTCTCAGAACCTCTGCTATGACTCTTAATAGTCATCTTCTTCTCTTCTTTATTCATGAGCTCCTCACTCATCCGCAACAAGCCTCTACAACAGCTAGTCCTCCTCACTGCAATATTACCTCACTAAGCTCTCCTCACTTAGTCTTTTAGTAAGCATTGGTCCTCTGTCTAGAACCTCCTCTTGAGAAACACCTTTGCTCCTTCTAGGCTTCTGCAATCTTTCACTCTCTCTTGAGAACACTTCAACTATCCTCTCTCTATCCAACCTCTTGTTGGATTCTTCAGGTTCTCTACCACTTCTCCTTCAGAGTGTTTTCCTTACTCTTCCTTCAAGAACACATCTGGTTCTCCTCTCATAGCTTCTCTTGTTTTCCTTTGCTGAGATGCTTCATCTACAACTATTATCTTCAATTTCGATTTGAAACAAAACACACTATATTACCCCCAAGATCTATGTATGATCTTACTCTACCATTCTCCTACACTTTGAATGGATTGTCCTATGTTTGGTCTCCAAGTCCTCTTTCCTTCAGAACTTGTACTAAGCAATCTTGCTCTCACTTTTCTTCAAGGAATCCTTTGTTCCTGTCTACTCCAAGCCTCTACTGGATCTGCTACAATCTCCCATGAAAATCAAAAATTCCCCCTACAATCTTCTACTGTAGTCCCTATCATTCATTCACTTAACTTATGCACATTACCTCCTTCTATGTGCAAACTCCTTTTCATAGGAAATCTTCCCCACTCTGATTACAATTCTACTCTGATACCAAATGATGCAGGGTTACAGCTGCTTACACCCACAATATGCATGTAGAATATATAAGCACATTTGTCCTAGTTATTTTAACTCACCATCGAGTCAAAATATTCAACCATCACAGTCTCAAGTGCAATGATTTATATACTAATCACCACAGTCTAACCCTCAGATAATATCCACCTACTGGGACCTCAATTAACCCTCAAGCCTTTACATACGACTTTATTAAAGCCTTTCATCTATGAATTCCTATCGGGACTTTTAAACCCTTCATAACCTTTATAAAACCTTCACTAACCCATTAGCCTCACATAAACCCTTCCTCTTTAAACCTTGGTTGCATTTATTTTAATGCGTAAACCCTTCCAACCTTTGATAAAGTTGGATTTATACATAAAACTCCATATATCTGAGCTTAACCCTTTATACAACCTCTACACATTTTTCGAGGTTTCACCTTTATCACTGATCACAATTGGGTATCGGCTCCTCCGCGATTTTTCGTTAACACTGGCTCTATCACATTCGATATGCGATAACACACTACCAAATCTCAAATATTATTAACCATGCCTCAATACTTTATCGAGTCTGCCTTTTCCATATGCTTTATCGCATTTCCTCCGAACTTCACATTACATAAGAAATACACGGAACGCTGCTCCAAAGCTAAAGGCCAGAACTCAAATGGAATTGAATCTGCCTCTATAAGCTTTTGGGTCCACGCCTTTCAACCATTGCTGAAGTGCTCCTCCTTCCTTCCACCAATCACCAATTACATCAACCACCATTGTCTATTTCCTTACCCGATCCAATGATTTACATTGGTTTCGGGTTGACAACACGCACGGGGTTTAACCACCCGATAAAGCAGTTTCCCCTCACTCCTTCGCTGCTACATGTCCTCCAATTATTGGAATTGGAGCCAAATGGAAGAATACCACTTATGGTTTCTTTGCCGCCTAAAATACTACCTCCATATATAAATCTGCCGATGCGATATCAATTCCTTTGCCTTTGTGATATTACCCTGTCTGTTGATCGTAACAATCCAACAACTCCTGTAACTGACAGCTCGCTTCTCCGTTTGTCCCTTTTCTTATGTTTTACGCTATCTCTTCAGCGTTTTCTCTGTAGTTCGGGTTCTCCAAAAGGTTCTGGGTCTTCTGCTATTTCGTTGCGCACTCTGCCTTCTCGCTTAAATTCGCATGCTCCTTTGATTGATGTCACTTCAGATCACTTATTTATCCTTCAAATGGATTCAATGATCCATTATGATTCCTCCGAATCACTCTTCTCCTCTACGTAGTTCTACATAACTCTACCTACAACCTTGTTACAGAACCTACGAATTCATGCATAAGTCAATCATTACATAATTATTTCACGCATTTACATAGTTCTAGAATAACCTATGTATATATATAAATATGAACAACTAATTACATGTTGAGACTCTCTATCTCTCAGGCCTGATATTCGATATCAGTGGCCTCTTCCCCTCACTCTACCCATTGGGATGCATTTATACCAGAAAGGCTCTTTTGAACTAATTTTGGTTCCAATCATAAATCTACTGAACTGACTCCTAAATCCTCTATGTCCACTTCTAACTTCATTTAATTCCTAAGAACTCTCTCTAGTTCATCGAATCATGAAACTACCTAGAGAGTTATAATTGACTTCAAACACTCTCATCAATATTAACCACTCATGTTCTCCTTTATTCGAGAGAATTTACAAACGACCTCACACATCTAATTAATTCTTATCCTACTCACTCAAAAGCTTAAATATTACATTAATTCATCACTTATAAATCCAACTTCCTTAAAACACATGACCCCCCTATGTCTATGAAAATACAATGATTTCCCTTGGGTTGAATGCTCTTGCATCAGTAAATGTGCATATAAACAACATAATAGGAACATAAATACAATAAACATATAAGCCATTGTTATAAAATTATATATTATGGAGCAATGGAACACATAAAATATTGCAAAAATATAAACATAGAAAATGCATAAAACAAGAGAGACACAGATATACATGGTTCACCCAGTTTGGGCTACATCCACCCCAAACAGCCAATCCTTCCTTTCTATTATCCAACAAAATAAAGAGACACAACCTACAGTAGATCCAATGTAATATCCTCTATTTTCTCTCACAGTCTCACCTCTCTGCTTCTCACTCGAAGAATACACATATATTAAACAGACTCAATACAATGCCCTCATACAAAGAGAGGGGTTTCCTTCTAGGGCAAAAAACCCTAAACTAAAAATAAGTTCTACCGGCAGATCATCTGCCTAATGAACGGCCCAAATCAATTAGAAATTACTATACTTTTACAAGGTAATTTTACATCTGTTTTTAGCTTCGGGGGTGCTGCTCCCGAGCCCCCATCGGGGGACCGCTGGCCCCCGGACCCCCCAGCCAGGGGGTATTAGCCCCCTCGAATCCCCACGGGTGGAGTTACCCCCCCCCCCCCCACACCCGCCCGCTTCAGGGGTGTACAAAATTCCTAGGGTATACATCAGGCTGAAACAAAGAGCTCTGAAAAATCATGCTCCACACACAATAATCTCCCACTTGGTGAATGATTGTAGCAAATCCACCACTACTTCATTTTTTGGAAAATGACTCCTCTTTGGACCTGGCTATTTCTCGTATTCATCATCATCCTTGAAGACCAATTGAAACTGAGCATATTCTCAATTTATCCCTGGTTACAACTTTTCTTAGCATATCTGCAGGATTCTGGCTAGTGTGTATCTTTTCCAGCTTCAACTCTCCATCTTCCAACACTGATCGTATGAAATGGTACTTGAGTTGTATGTGTTTAGTCCTAGAATGAAATGTTGAGTTCTTTGCAAGATGAATGGCACTTTGGCTATCACTGTATAACATGCCCATATCATGCTCCTTACCCAATTCACCCATAAACATTTGTAACCAAATCATTTCTTTACTAGCCTCTATAGCAACAACATACTCTGCTTCTGTTGTTTGAAGTGCAACAACACTTTGGATTTTTCAAACCCAACTGACAGCTATTCCACCAACAGTAAATACATATCCTATAGTTCTCTTCCTATTATCTCTGTCACCTACCATATCTACATCAACATATCCCTATAGAGAAATGTTTGAACCACCAAAGCATAACGTTTGATTTGTGGTACCTTTCAAATATCTGAGAATCCATTTCACTGCCATCCAATGTTCTTTTCCTGGATTGTTCATGTACCTACTTACCACTCCCACTGCATGTGCAATAGCAGGCCTTGTGCAGACCATTGCATACATTAAGCTTCCAACTGTTGATTCATATGGAACTTTAAACATAGAATCCACGTCTTCTTGGGTCTTTGGGCACATTTCCTTACTAAGTTTGAAATGGGTAGAAAAAGTTGTACTAACTGGTTTTGCATTGTGCATATTAAATCTTTTCAACAGCTTTTGTATGTACTCATTCTGAGACAATGTTAATTTACGATTTTTCCTGTATCTAGTGATTCTCATACCAAGGATTTCTTTTGCAGCTCCCAAATCCTTCATTGCAAATTAATTTGCCAATTTTATTCTGAGCACAATTATTTCCTGCATGTTAGACCCTGCAACAAGCATGTCATCTACATACAATATCAATATAATATATCTGCCATCATTTTTCTTTTTCAGATAAACACAATGATCAGAGTGACATCTAGTATAACCTTGTTCAAACATAAACTTGTAAAATTTTAGATACCACTGCCTTGGAGCCTGTTTTAAGCTATACAAGCTCTTCTTCAACCTGCACACTAGTTTCTCCTTCCCTTTCACTTCATATCCTTGTGGCCACTACATATATATCTCTTCCTCCAAATCCCCATGGAGAAAGGTTGTCTTTACATCTAACTGCTCAAGATGCAAATCTTCAACTACTACTAGACTTAAAATAATTATGATTGAAGTCATTTTAACAACAGGAGAAAATATTTCATCAAAATCAATACCTTTCTTCTGTGCAAACCCCTTCACCACAAGTCTAGCTTTGTACCTCTATTTTCCTCCATCTTCTTCTTCAGCCTGTAAACCCATTTATTCTTCAATCTAGTTTTTTCTACAGGCAACCTGACTAAGTCCCAAGTCTGGTTATGCATTAAGGAGTCCATCTCTTCTTCCATGGCTACCTCCCACTTCTTCCTGCTTTCAACCTGTATTGCTTCTTCATAACATTCGGGTTCACCAAAATCATTCAACAATAAATAATATAACGAAGGAGAGTATCGTTCAGGGGATCTACTTATCCTGGTAGATCTTCTAAGACCACTTTCAAGTGTTTAGGGTGCCTGTTGCTGTTTTGGTGCTTGCTGCTATTATGGTCGTTGATTATTATTATTTTCAGACACCTTTACTTTTTCAGTGATTTCATCAAGGACTGCATATTCCTTGTTTTATTTTTCCTATTTCTTTTCCTTCAATTGATTCTTATACAAGACCTTTTCATTGAATATTACATCTTTGCTCCTAATGATTTTGTGATTTTTGTAATCATATAAGCGATAACCAAAATCATCAACACCATATCCAATAAAGGTACATTTCTTTGACTTTGCCTCAAGCTTTGTTCTATTTTCTTTATCAATATGGACAAATGCCTCACAACCAAAAGGCTTTAAAAAAGAGTAATTTAACTTTTTACCAGTCCATGCTTCCTCTGGAACACCACCATCCAAGGAACTTGAAATCCCTCTATTTATTAGATAAACAGCAGTATCTATAGCATCTACCCAAAACTGTAAAGGCAATCCTAGATGCAATCTCATGCACCTTGCACAGTCCATGATTGTTCTATTCATCCTTTTTGACACACCATTTTCTTGTGGTGTTCTTGGAACTGTCTTCTCTCTGCGAATTCCATGCTCTGAACGGTACTCATCAAACTCTTTGCTGCAATATTCACCTCCATTGTATGATCTAAGACACTTCAATTTCTTTCCTATCTCAATCTCAACCAAAGCTTTCCATTTCTTGAAAATATCAAATACATCATATTTATTCTTAATACAATAAATCCAAGTTTTTCTAGTTGCATCATCAATAAAAGTAACATAATAATGACAACCACTGAGAGATGATACCTAAGCAGGTCCCCATACATCACAAGCTCTAATTTTTCGCTCTTCTTTTCTTTTCAAACTCTAAGAAATCTGACTCTCTTCTGTTTTCCATAAATGCAATTCTTACAGAAGTCCAAATCAACATTCTTCAAACCCGGCAAAAAATTCGTTGAGTGAAGAATCTTCATCCCCTTTTCACTCATGTGTCTGAGCCTATGATGCCATAATGCTGCATCTACTCCTTTAGAAGTTAAAGCATTAACAAAGTTAGAAATACCATTGCATAAATACAATGTATCAACCTTTTCGCCTTTTGTTATTATCAAGGCTCCTTTGGTGACCTTCCAAGCTTTATCTATGAAAGTTTTCACACAACCTTTATCGCCTAACTACCCTGTTGAAATCATATTTTTCTTTAGATCTGGAACATGCCTTACCTCCTTTAGTAGCCATTGGTTTCCATTCTGTTGCTTTACAAGAACCTTACCCATTCCAACAATTTTACAAGGTTTATCATCACCCAAACAAACTTGTCCAAAATCTCCTTGAACATAGTCATGAAAGTATTTGTTATCAAGTGTGGCATGGAATGAGGCCCCTGAATATCCCACCAGGAATCAGTAATATTTTCGAAAGAAAGAATCAAAGCATCTTGTAACACCTCACCTATCACATTTGCTTCATGATTGTTTTCTTGTTGTGCATCTCCTTGTTTTCCCTTCCGAGATCTACAGTCTTTCTTTAGGTGTCCTTTCTTTCTGCATTTCCAGCACACTATCCCCAATCTAGACTTGGTTCTGCCTTTGCTTGATTTACTGCGATATCCTGAGCTCTTTCCTCTTTCCATTTTTCTTCCCCTGGACTATGCACTCAAAGCATTACCCGATGTCTCACCGGATCTTTTCCGTCACATTTCCTCACTAAGGATAGCACCAACAACATCATCAAACTTTAAAGTACTAGATCAAGAAACAAAGTTACTAATGGCCATTACTAAACCATTCCAACTTTCTAGTAATGAGCACAAGAATAACAGAGCTCTAACTTCATCATCAAATTTTATCCCTACAGAACATAACTAACTTGTAATAGTATTAAAATCATTAAAATGGTCTGCAACAGATACACCTTCCGACATCTTCATATTAAATAATTGTTTCATAAGAAATACCTTGTTTGAGGCCGAGGGTTTTTCATATAGTTTCTCCAATGCCTTAATCAAACCCTCTATCATTGTTTCCTTCGAAATGTTGAAGGCGACTGATGCTGTGAGGCACAACTATATTGTTCTGAGTGCCTTTCTATCAAGAAGGTTCCATTCTTCATCTGTCATATTCGTCGACATCTTTGCTTTTCATCCCAATGGTAGGTATAGATCTTTCTGATACAGATAATCTTCCATCTACATCTTCCATAGTGAGAAGTTTTTGCCGTTTTTTTTTCAACCCTAAACTTACCATCTTCCGCCATTTCTCCCACTCGAATGAGGAACCCTTCTTTCTTGTGAGTTTATCAGCCAAATAGACCTTCGGCTCTGATATCAGTTGTTAGAAAATTATATATTACGGAGCAATGGAACAAATAAAATATTGCAGAAATATAAACACAGAAAACACATAAAACAAGAGGGACACAGATATACGTGGTTCACCCAGTTTGGGCTACGTCCACCCTGAACAGCTAGTCCTTCCTTTCTATTATCCAACAAAATGAAGAGACACATTGTACAACAGATCCACTATAATATCCTCTGTTTCTCTCACAGTCTCACCTCTCTACTTCTTGCTCTTAGAATACACATATATTAAACAGACTCAATACAATGCCCTCATACAAAGAGAGGGGTTGCCTTCTAGGGCAAAAAACCCTAAATTAAACATAAGTTCTACCATCAGATCATCCACCTAGTGAATGGCCCAGATTGACTAGAAATTACTATACTTTCACAAGGCAATTTTACATCTGTTTTTAGCTTCGGAGGCACTGCCCCCGAGTCCCCGCTGGGGGACCGCTGCCCCCCAGACCAACCAAGGGGGATCGGCCCCCATGAACCCTCGCGGGGGGCGACAAGTCCCCTCTGCATGGAGGGGTGTACAAACTTCCTGGGGTATACATCTGGATAAAACAAAGATCTCTAGACAATCATGCTCCACACACAAAAGCCATCAAAGTCCATATATAAATTAGCACATTTGCACATGAAAATCAAGGAACTGTTTTTTTTTTCATTAATAAATGAAATGAACCAACCAAAGATGGGACTACCACGTTCCACTCGACCATAGATTGGCTGAGCTAAGTCTCTCTTCAGCTAATCACCCCCATGCCATATTCCAAGCATGAATGTGGGATCTCATAGAACACATCAATTAGAACTCATCCAAGGCTTCCATAGGCCACCCACCTCAACTCATCAAACAATGATTCCACCTCATGGTCAAACATCACCAAAAACCATCATCAAATTGGTCTCCATCCAAGCTTTCCAGGGCTTCCAAAGCATTTGTCCAACCAAGGCTTCAAAAACTAGTAATTCAACCCACAGCTTATACAGGGCTTCCAAAGCATTTGTCCAATGAAGGCTTCAAGGACTAGTAACTCAACCCACCAAGATCTCCCAGAGCATTTGTCCAACCAGGGCTCTAGGACTAGTAATTCAACCCAAGCTGTTATAGGGCTTCCAAAGCATTTGTTCAACCAGGGCTTCCACGACTAATAACTCAACCCAAGCGAAGGAAACATGAGAACCAACCAAAACAAAGAAATGAAAGTAAACCCACAATCACAATGGCTATCCAAGAAACAGCAAGGCTACACAATCCACTGTGAATCCCGACCATCCTCCATGCTAATGACAGATCATAACCAAGAAACCACATGGATTTGTCATGCATGCCAAAACTAGTGAAGAAACTGTACATGAAACTCGGTACTTGCAAGAAAATCTAATGTACCTGCTGATGTCAATGCGTTCTTTCACTTTCCTGCTCTTCCTTTGCCTTCTTGCTCCAAGAATGCAATTATGCCACACTCTCCAAGAGTGCTCCAAGAAAAACCTAAGTATCCAAGATTATGAGAGAGAGAGAGAGAGAGAGAATAACGAGCAAGCTCCAAAGGTAAACTGACAGAGTGTTTGCCCACTAATCCGCATAAGCCTTTTTATTAATGAGGTCTCTATTTTCTTCATTTTCCACTATTTTCCTTCAATTTCCTCACATGAAAAATGTGACCTTTTACTTTCCTTTTCTCCTAATTTCGATTATTCTCATAAATTAAAGTGTTGAAATAGCTTTTTTCCTCTTTAATGCCTTAGCCATTGCCTTTACCAATTTCCTTAATCATAAACAAGCAAATGAACACCCCCTAGGATGTCTACCCCACCATTTAGCTTGGAATACATGTCCCATCATTTGTGGTATTTATTTATTTTTTACATGGAATTTTTAACAGGGCTATTATAGAACCCTCCCCCTTGGAAGAATATCGTCCTTGGTGTTCAATGACATGTATAGCAAAAAGACCATTGAAAACAAAACATACAACCCATAGATATTTATAATACAACTCGTTGCAGTATTTACAATGAAAGATCTGCTCAAAATCAAAACATCATGACAACATACCGCATAATGAATCTCAGCCAAGAAATGAAATAATATGAATCTGCAACAAGCGAATCTAGACGCTCACACCTCCACCTTCAAAATAATACTATGATCCACCTCGTACCCAAGAAGTCAAGATTCCACTAAAAGTTCAAATATGCATCCAATGTCTAGCACTATAATCTCACACCACTTGTCCTCTCAGCGAACAGTTACTGACTGATTTTTCTAGGGCGCACTTCCAATGTGGATTTGATTCCATCTGTCAACACTAATGACCAACACAAATCCACCCATGGCCTTCCCTTCTCTGCTACATAGTCGCTCAGGAATCTGGTCACATCTTCCATGCAATCACACACCTTCCAAGTTCTATTGGCACCCCAATCCCTGGCAATCCATCCCTTGGCAAGGATTCCTCACATCAGAAGATTCAAAGAACATGGCATATACCTACCTCAAAACTACCATACCAATCATAGCATTCTCATGGAAATCAATGGACACTATTCGATACCAGTGCCCGACAATGGTCCCACTCCTGAAGTGCTTTACCAGCATACTACTGCATGCTCCAATTTCTTTAATTGTTTCTACTAATTGTTGTAGCTGATTTCAACCACTCAACTGGGCATGCTCAAGCATTCATGTACCAAGCACATAAATTCCATTAGATTTAAAATAAAGTGAAATAAATTCACATCATACCTCATTGGTAGCTCGTCAATAAGGTACATTTTCAATCTTGTTCACTTCATGTCACAACAAGTCAAACTAGCATACTTGACCAAATCAACATATATAAATATATCACATCACGTTAGTTCAAACACAACCATCATAGATCAAAATCATAAATCACATGTAACAATCATAAACCAGAATCATAAATCTCATATAATCATCATATACCATAGTTGTAAATCACATGTATAATAAAATTGAGATAAAATGATGATACTTATCCTTTCCTCAAACCTTTGCTTATGTCTTTGTCTTTGTTCCATACGCACTCTGGATCGATTGCTACACTCAACATACACCTAGTGCCTTCTCCTCAACCATGTGCATAGACACATAGTGTGCATCACACACATACAACCACATGACATACCACACCATGCAATACATGCGTCTACACCTGACATACAACACATACACATACACCTAGTGTATGCAATACAATGCATCCATCTATACCTGATGTGAAATACCACCCAATGCATGTACCTAAACAGAGTTCTACACAATGAGTACACACACCGTAATACCATGACTACATGATGCATATACATAATATTGCATGCCCATAAGACAACATCGATGACATGCACACAATACCACACATACACTAGTACCATATGTACAACATGTACACAGTACCACCTATACACTGCACCACCCGCACAACATATTCACAACATCACATGTACATGGCGCCACCTGCACAACATGTACACAATGCCACATGTACACTACACCACTGTATAACGTGTACACAATACCACATGTAAACAGTACCACACGCACAATATGTACGTGACACCATATGTACGTAGCATCACATGCACGACATGTACACAACACCACATGCTTATAGCACCCTATGTGCAACATATACATGACACCACATGTTCACAACACCACTTGTACAATCATGCACACAACACCATATGTACATAGCATTGTATTCCCAACATGTGCATAGAATCATCTGTACCCATCGCTGCATATCCAACATGCACAAAGCACCATATGCACACACACCGCATATACGTCATGAAGACAGTACAATATGTATACAAAAGCTCATATGCGATATTCACACAACCCTATTTGTACCATCCTATACTTAACATTGCATAAATAACATGTACATATTCTATGTATACACAACACCACAAGTGCACACATCATAGACGTAACATGTACAACATATACAACATATGCATAACAGTATTACCACATGTCCAAAACCATACTATCCTTACCAAGAAACCTTGCTTCTCTTGTCTCATCCATGCTTATCCTAGCATGTCACAGACCACACTGCTTTCACTTTGTTGATGTATCACTTGGTATAACCTGTCCATAACATAAGCATAGGCATAATACCAACATACAATATCAATTCATATCCACATGATATTGACCTTGTATTTTTCATGACTACTCTTCCCAATTGATTCCTTGTAAGACCAGGAACCTCTTCATGATGTTCTCCTGCATAAGCAATCATTCCTCCACAAGAATGATCTAAGAAAACCTTGATAGATAGCAACATAGATACATACATACATACATATATAGTCATTAGCATAAAACAATCATCACCTTGTCAGACAACGACATACATACATTCATGGATACATATATAAACATAAGCATAATCGTGACCATAACATAATTACCAGATAACATAAGGTTTAGGTTAAGAGAAATTCCTTTATTCATGCAACACATGCACAACATTGAGAACAATAGTTCCCAACATATCCAAGGCATATGACACCTCAAATCCATGTACTTTACCTTTCCATGTTACCTTTCTCATGACTATACTGCTACCGTCCATTTACCACAATGGACCTTGCCAATCCAACCAATTATCATAGCCTTACTTTCTACTGTGCTTACTCATAACCAAGCTCCATCTATGTCTTACAGTATCTATCAAGTACAACGTAGCTCTCCTCAAGCTCCATTAACTTTGCTCTTTCCAAACCAATTCCCAAGGCTCAAAACATAAAAGAGAAGAAAAGAAAAAACCAAGAAGAATACCACAAAAACCCATAACGATATAACACTACAACAAAGTGGCAAGCCCTTGCACTAGACATAAACAATCACAAATCAAGATCAAAAGGCCAAAAGCACAAGACTAACACTATGACTCAATCCCCATGGTTTCCAAGGAAAGCTCAACCTGAGCCATCTTCAAGATTTCATGGAAACCTGTCTTGCCATGCAACTCCTTGCATCATGTTGCCATAAAAACATAGTTGTCAATGTATAGTTAAACATAATAATACACCATTTACCTCATCTAATTGTGCCAAGCACACTGCTTGCAACTGAACACATCCATGCCATATCTCAAAGGACTCCAATCCTTTAACAGGTCCACCTGTAGTTGAAGACTAGCTAATATTCTTGTCAAGTGCATTTTCATGAATATAGCACATATCCACATAATGTCAGACAAAATGAAGGTTAAGAATACTTCCTATGTGCAAAGCACTCATTCATTCGAAATTAGGGTTTCCAAACATAGCCAAAGGAAATCTTGCCCAATTCCTTTATTTTACCTTTTTACCTTGTTGAAATCGAGGCTTACTATATGCTGCCACACATATGACCAATCCAAATTACGGCATCAAGATCTCAATGAAATAACTATAATCATCAAGTTAATATCATATAACAACAATAAGCTCTATATCATGCTCATCAACAACATAAAACTGAATTGTCAAGTTAATTTTTATATAAAAATCAACAAGTTAACCTATAACATACTCATCAATAGCATATAGCATGATCATCGGTTTATGTAATATAAAACAACAATAGAAATGCATACAACTACAGGTTACTATCATTCTGGACTATCCAACACGTGCATACAACTACACTAATCAACCAAAAACTATCATGAATATAACCATAACATCAAAATACATACATAAACCTAATGTATATAAACCTAATGCATATAAAAATCCTTAACTTACATACCTGCATGCCAAACATACGCTACCTATATGACGATCTGCTCTTATCCCAAAGTCTAATGTTGCAACCTCATTATGACGATTTGCATCCCTTGCTCTATCTCAACTAGCTCATTAGCATCATAACAACCAATAGCACCATGATGACCTAGATTTCATACAATTACTTCACAAGGCATGTTTGACCTACTATACATGCATAATAACCACATATACAAACATAAAAAATGAGTACAAAACCACATACTCATCGTTCTAGCTAGAGTCCAGTCATCAATGCATGACCATATCAACTACACAAACCATGACCTCATGTATGACACCAACCATTACCCCATTGTACACATGCCACATGCAACCAACATGATGCATAAGTAATTCCAAATCAACTACACCTACACATAAAAGCATGTACTTGAACATAAGCAATCAATTGTTGTAATCAATCTACAAGACTCATACATGTAATCAAAATACTCAAAAATTTAACATAACATACAAGGATGTAAGTAGGTATCATGAAATCAACATGTAAGTGACATACAATCCATACAGAATTAGTCAAATGTTCCAAAAATCAATACATCGTGTCTATTAATTTGAAATCAATATTTACCACTGCTAACAACCTATAAGCATACCCCCTTAATATCCATGGTCCACACTAAGGTAGAAGGAGGAAGCTACTATAATGGTTCGACCTCCAATGTCCAATTATGGAAATGGGATCTCCAGATCTCTATTAAAATTAACCATACTTGAAAATAAATTATTTCTCATACACTTGTATGAGACTAAGTAAAAAATATTGCACTTATTCCACTTGTAATGTCATAACTAAAAACATACCACTTTTCCATTTCCTTACATGCAACTTTTCAAATTCCTTGCATGCAACCTTTCAAATTCCCTACGTGAAACTCTTCAAATTATTTTAATGCAAATACGCATAGATCAGCTACATTGATATTATCATACTGCAATACTATCCCATCCAAGAAAAAATAACATTTTCTTCAAACAATTACCATACTTTTACATTTTCCACAAACAACTACTATACTATTCTTACATTTGCATGTAAACATTTATTCAAACACTTACATGCAAACTAATATAGAAAATTGTTTGCATACAAGTAAGCATGTATCAACTACATCAATACTATTACACATCAATACTATCCCCAACAACAAACAATATACTCAATGGGGCATTTTGTCAAATAGTTTGTGTGCAATTAATCATTGAACCATTTAAGCATTTCACCAAACACTTTGCATGCAAACTAATATAGTGAATGATTTAATGCATATATCGTAAACTGTAGTAGTACAAGTTATGTTAACTAAACCATATGATCAATGGAATTATGCCTCACTATGGTTC
Organism: Pinus taeda; assembly: GCA_000404065.3. Lineage (NCBI taxonomy): Eukaryota > Viridiplantae > Streptophyta > Pinopsida > Pinales > Pinaceae > Pinus > Pinus taeda. The sequence continues at coordinate 30,418 of APFE030748236.1, read as the reverse complement.
AAGTTTCAGCTTTTGAGATTTCACAAATGAAAAGTTATAACAAAAATACCAACATAGTCCTATTTGGTGCACAATTCTAGGAGTATCTAGAAATCTCGACTTAAGCTAGTCATATCTCCTAAAATATAGTGAATCAATATCTAAAATTTTTATCACAATATAAGCGGGATTTCCTCCCATTTTGGGAAAACTTTCAACTCCTAAGAGTGCCCATAATAAACGTTATAACAAAAATGTCAGCATGACCTATTTGAGACCTAATTTTAGGAGCATTCAGAAGGCTTGACTTCCTCTGCTCATATCTCCTGAAATATTGTGACCTAATAATGGAAATTTCTACCACATAATCATTGGTATTTTCCATCAATGTGGACAATTTTTCAGTGTCTTAAAGCCTACATAAGAAAAGTTATTTCATAAATGCCAACATGACCTGTTTAAAGGTGCATTCAAGAGGGTCATCTTCCTCAGATCATAATTCCAAAAGTATTGTGAACCAATATCTGAAATTTGTAGCACATTATCAGTGTTTTTTACCTTCAATATGGAAAAATTGTCAACTTCTAATATGCCATAGAAGAAAAGTTAGAACAGATATGACAGAAAGGTCTAAAATTTAACCTTTGTTCTTCATTTTACATATGATAGAGCCCATCTAGTCCAAGTGTTTAAACCATGCTCTGATACCACTTTGTAACAACTTCTGAGGTAAATGTGCATATAAGTAACATAATAGGAACATAAATAGAATAAACATATCAGCCATCAAAATCCATATATACATTAGTACATTTGCACATGAAAATCAAGGGAATGAATTTTTTTCATTAATAAATGCAATGAACCAACCGAAAATGGGACTACCATGTTCCACCCGACCATTGATTGGTTAAGCCAAGTTTCTGTTCAGCTAATCACCCTCGTGGCATATTCCAAGCATGAATTTGGGATCTCATATAACGCATCAATCAAAACTCATCCAGGGCTTCCAAAGGCCACCAACCTCAACACACCAAACAATGATTCCAACTCACGAACAAACATCACCAAAAACCATCATCAAATTGGTCTCCATCCAAGCCTTCCAGGGTTTCTAGTGTGTTTGTCCAACCAAGGCTTCCAAAACTAGTAACTCAATCCACATATTATACAAGGCTTCTAGAGTGTTTGTCCAACCAAGGCTTCTAGGACTAGCAACTCAACCCACCAAGGTCTTGTAGAGCATTTGTCCTATCAGGGCTTCCAGGACTAGTAACTCAACCCAAGTGGTTACAAGGCTTCCAAGACTAATAACTCAACCCAAGCTAAGGAAACAGGAGAACCAACCAAAACAAAGCAATGAAGGTAAACCCATAATCACCATGGCTATCCAAGAAATGGCAATCCATTGTCAATCCCGGCCATCCTCCATGACAATGATTGATCATAACCAAGAAACCACATGCATGTTCCATGCATGCCAAAACTAGTGAAAAAATCATATATACAACTCAGTACCTACAACAAAATCTGATGTAGCTACTGATGTTGATGCCTTCTTGCATTTTCCTACTCTTCCTTTGCCTTCTTTCTCCAAGAATCCAAATATGCCACACCCTTCAAGAGTGCTCCAAGAAAAATCTAAGTATCCGAGAGTATGAGAGAGAGAGATGATAATGAGAGAGCTCCAAAGCTAAACTGACCAAGTCTTTGCCCACTAATCGTCATAAGCCTTTTTATTAAGGAGGCCTCTATTTTCTTCATTTTTTGTTATTTTCCTTCAATTTCCTCCTCACATGCAAAATGTGACCTATCAACTTCCTTTTCTCCTAATTTCCATTATTTTCATAGATAAATGTGTGAAAATGGCCTTTTTCCTCTTTAATGCCTTAGCCATTGCCTTTGCCAATTTCCTTAACTATAAACAAGCAAATAAGCAACCCCTAGGATGTCTTTCCCACCATTCAGCTTTGAATATGTGTCCCATCATCTGTGGTATTTATATATCTTTACATGGAATTTTCACCAGGGTTGTTACACATGTGCGCCAAAGAGGATCCAGAAGAGAAAAAAGAAGTGACTAGTTGGAAAGGTAGAAGGGTCATGATCACTACGTTGTTGATTTTAATTGGTTTTGCTTTTGTGATCCAAATGGATACTAGAACACTCTATAAGTTTTCATGAACTCTTCAAAAAATCATTCCAAAGATTCAAAGTCTTATAGAGATCAAGCTATTGGAGGGAATCCTCAAACAGTTGCAATGGTGACCAGGGCAGATCAATGAGGGTCGTCAATCTAGCGCGCAAAGTGGTGGACCATGGTAATGTGAACTGACACCAACCAACAAATGTGGGGTCACATTTAAGCAATGGAGGTAGTTTTCGAAATGCAATTAGTCGCTAATCGCATATCACAGGGAAAACCTCTCAGTCAAGAGAAACCATGAGCACCTGAACCTGAAATAATTATAAAACATGGAAAATATTGTTTCGGTTCCATCGAAGCGAGATTCCACAAAACCGGCTGGATATCGGATGGGCTTCGAGCAGTAAGTGGTTTCAACCGAGTTCCACCAATGCCATACAATGATTGCCATGCATCTTGGCGGAAGAAAGAGAGAACTGCTCACATCAGATAGGTAGACATCATGCTACTCAGCCGCCAGATATGAACAACAACCATAGGATCTGGGCCCCCCAGATCAATGGTGGAGATGCATTCCAATGGATGACCGGATTTGACAAGATTATCAAGCAATATCACATATGATTTGATGTCTGATATGGATGATGCATTGCCAGAAGGTCGTGTTTCATGGGCATTCTTGGAGTTAACAGAAAAAACGGCCATTTCATATATGTCCAAGAGAACTGACACTCATCCATTATGTAATAGGTGGCCACCTCCCTGTGAGGCTTTATACAGTGACTGATTACGTAGGACAGAGGTAGGGGAACTGAAAATCTGGGAAGCAGAAATGAACAGTCAGGGATCGGACTGGTTTTAAAGCCACAAACTGACAAAGAGTAAGCAAGGAGGTAGTAATCCAAAAGCAGAGAGAATAAGCAAGTTAGGAACTGACCTGAAGAAGCAAAGGCGATGCTAAGCCAGAGTTAAGCTAAAGACAAAGAGAGTTAGAGAGTCTGTGTACTCTAGAGAAGGCTTGAGAGGTTCAAGCAAACTCCTCTACAAACTTGTCATGTATTGAGCCTCAGATTGGGCTCATACTATTGTAATCAATAGAGACTGAGAATTAGTGAGGAGAGTTTGTGTACTCAAAAGTGACTTGGGAAATCCCAGTATAGTATTACTCATTTGTATCTGTTGTGTGAGACCCAAATTGAGCTCACTGTTGTAAAAACTCTGCTATGAAGACATAATAGAGAGGCCACCACTAAAGGCTAGACCATGAGACGTAGCCCTAGAGTATTGGGTGAATTCCTTATTAAACTTGTTGTGTTTATATGTGTTTCCTATTATGTTTTCTTTTATTGCTTCATTGCCTATGTACTTCGCAATCTTATCGATTAATTGCACAAAATAACATGGGCACATCCATGCACATGAGTCTGTAATACCTTATTAATTGGCTTACATCAAATTTTAGATCAAGTGGTATGAAAGCTTTAGGTTACTAAGGTTAGAAAAACTTGTGTTGGACTGTTAGTGAATGATAACTAGATCAAAGCTTAAACTAGGAGGAGGAGAATTGGCTAAATTTAACCCAAAAATTGGTAGAGTTTATACTAGGAGGAAAATGTCAAAAGAGATTCCCTTGGAATTAAACCCTCAATTCATGGACGGTTTCCTGACTATGAGAGCCCTGGTAAAGGGAATTTATAGAGAATTTAAGAAAGGTCGAAGTGAAGATTCTTCAACTTCCTAGCATAAAAAAGGAGTAGAAGAATCTCTCCTCAATGACCATTCTAAAGGCAAAGGGAAAGAAGAAAAGCTTCCCACACCTCCTAATAGCCCTGAAAATAAAAAAGAAAACATCTTTGATTAAATTAGATGTTAAATTTGATTTGCCAATATATGATGGAGAGTTGAATGTAGAGAAGCTGGATAATTGGATTAGACAAATTGATGTGTATTGCAGGGTGCAGAGCATTGATTCAGATAGAAGTAAGATTCAGCTGGCCAGCATATGCCTTGGAGGAACTGCCTTGGTATGGTGGGAAGTAGAACATAAGCTAACATGAAGAAGCATGGTAAAATCCTTTCTATCTGGAGTGAATTTGTTTATGCAATTAAAAAACAATTCTATACACTAGCTTATATGCAGCAAGGTATGATGAGTTGGCAAACTCCTCACAAATTAAAATGGCAATGTGTACAAAACTACACCCAAGAATTTAGAAAAAGAGCTTTGATTCTAGGCATTTCTTTAGACTCACCTAAAACTCTGCTGAAGTATATAGGTGGTCTACATATTTTTTGAGACATATGATTCTCATGTTTAATCCTACTAGCATAGATGAGGTATCTGTTCAGGCTACACATCTAGAGGCTAGGGGCAAGAATGTGAATCCAGAGATTAGGGGATCATCAAAACCCACTGCAAGCAAGAACAAGGAAAGGAGAAAGCAGAAATGGAAAGAAAGGAAGGAAAATGTAGTACAAAAGACCAAACCTTCGTGTACTCACTGCAAGAAGGATGGGCATGATGATGAAAACTACTGGATTTTGCATCTGGAGCTGAAACCCAATAATATTAGTGGAAAAAAGAAGAAGATTGTTACAGCTATTCAGAAGGATTTGGGGTTAGACTCAGGGGATGAAACAACAATCACAACCACAGGTATAAAAGGTAAAAATTCTGAAGCATCTACTAGTAATTCTCCACAAACTGTTGATAATGAAGAAAATGAGAGAAGAAGACATGAGCTTTTTCATATTAGAGTTATTTCCAAGCATCAAAAGGTTGATACTTTATTTGATAGTGGTTCACAAGTAAACTTAATTTCTAAAGCAATTGTAAAGAAAATGGGATTACTAACCACACCTCACAAGAAGCCATATCCATTGGGTTGGTTATGTGATAAAACAAAGCTACAACTGACTAGTGTTGGGTTGTGTTATATTCTTTCCACGACTAGCCCACATAGTTAACCGGGGGGTTAGAGGGGGGGTGGAGTCCCCCTTTGTTGTGCCGATTTTGTAGCGGGGGGCGGGGTCAGAAGGGGTTTGAAGTGTACCCATAACCCCACTTTAGGTTTTGGACCCTATGTTAGGTTGGGCAGACCCACCTATGGTTTTGTGCATGATTTTCGCACATGCTTTTGGACGCGATGGTTTTCGGTCCATGGTATTGGATGCTTCAATATGTATAAATATGTATTATAACATTGAAAGGAACATAATGAAAAATCAAGCTAGTAGTCTCGGTTTTGGGATCTAGGGGAAAATCTTTGTGTATATGTGTTTTATGTGTTATTCTCTCGCATTGTTTATTTTTTGTGTTTTAGAATTCGTATGTAGATAATGTTTGTAAGGGGTTAAAACCTACATTTGGTATCACAGCTATTTTGGCTTCAAGGGGAAGCCTTTGTTGTTGAGGGGTTTCGCTCGGGCCTGTGGTAGACCCTGTTTAGTGGGAGATCTGTGAGATCGATTCTGTTGGTTAAAGAAGATGGTGAGGAGTGGAAAGATAGAGATCAAGAAATTTAATGGTCAGAGTTTTGTGTTGTGGAAACTCAAGATGGAGGATCTGTTGGTGGACAAAGATTAGTGGATCATGGTAGTTCCAGGTACTAAACCAACATGAGTGTCTGATGAAGAATGGAAGAAGTTAGATCGGAAGGCAAAGAGCACAATACGATTGTGTGTCTCAGATTCAGTATTGCTGAATGTATCAGTGGTAGCTAAGACGAAGGCTTTGTGGGACAAGTTAGGGAATTTGTACCAATCTAAGTCTCTAGTGAATAAACTGTTCCTGCAGAAAAAGCAATATAACTTGAGGATGAAAGATGGAGACACAGTGATAGAGCATCTGAATGCATTTAAGATTGTGGTAAGTCAGTTAGAATTTGTTGATATTAAAATTTCAGATGAAGATAAGTGCATCAGTTTGGTGTGCTCTCTACCAGATTCGTGGGATAGCCCGGTTATTGCAATAGGTAGCAATACAACTGCCTTGCAATTTGATGAAATAGGATCATCCTTGCTGACGAAGGAGATGAGATGGAAAAATATGGAGAGCTGGGATTGTTGGGTTGTGTTATATTCTTTCCATGACTAACCTATGTAGTAAACCGGGGGGTTAGAGGGGGGGCAGAGCCCCACCTTCGTTTCGCCAATTATGCAGTGGGGGGATCACAGGGGGGGCGGCAGCCCTCCCTGTCTGGGGGGTTTGAGGGGGCCAGGTATCCCCCCTATACGGGGTCCAGGGCAGCACCGCGGGAAATTTTTTTTTTTGGATCCTATATTAGGTTGGGCGAACCTACCTATGGTTTTCAATCCATGGTTTTGGACACGATGGTTTTTCGGTCCATGGTATTGGATGCTTCGGCATGTATAAATATGTATTGTAACATTGAAAGGAATATAATGAAATATAAAGTTGGTAGTCTCGGTTCTGAGATCCAGTGGGAAATCTCTGTGTATATGTGTTTTATGTGTTATGCTCTCGCATTTTTATTTTTCCTATGATTTAGAATTCGTATGCAGGTAATTTCTGTACGGGGTTAAAACCTACACTCCTCTATTAGCCATTTTCTAGTAGACACATCGCCCTAAGAAATTATAACCAATGGAGGATTTGATTGACACAGATGTTTGTCTTACTTGTTTTTCATTATGTAGCTAATAAGTTCTGCCTAATTTTGTGATGACCAAGTGTTCCATTTGGTGTGACTAGGGTTGTCTTTCACGTCAACTTTCTTTAGGACATTGGAGGTAAAAAATTATTTATTACTTTTAATTAATTTTTTCTCTTCGCAGTTCGCCTCTATTTATATTGAAGCTCACACTCTTTAACACTAGCCACAATGTGGATTAAAATTCTTTATTACTTTTAATTAATTTTTCCTCTTCACACTATTAAGTAAAAAAATCACTTCTATTTATATTGAAGCTCACAATCTTTAACACTAGCTACAATGTGGATTTTGTTGTGTTTTTCAAGTAGAAAGTTCACCTCTATTTATGTGAGAGCTCATAGTCATTAGCACTAACTTCAATGTAGATTTTATTGTTTTCCTCTTTTCAAATATAGCTTTCATCCTCTCCATCACCTACTAATAATTTAAAACTTTCTTCTTATAATCCTCCTCATAGCATGATTGATGTTTATACGACCAATGTATTACATGGAAAGTATTTTAAGCTTTGATTAACCCTTAGTGATCATGCCTTCACAATATTCTATTGTGAAATGACAACCATCCATTGCATTAGCCTCCATTATTACATATAGCAATTTGAGACATTATATAAGCCAACGGTGGTTAAGAAAGGTAAGCATTCTTTTTTCTTATTTAGTGTGAAATTGAAACAATGGAAGGTTATTTGATAAGGTATTTCATATGGAAGGTATTGTACCATAGATTCTAGTCTTCGTAGAATATTAGGATAGGGTTTTTCAAAAACGTACTCATACAGTTTTGCTAACATGCCATCACAAATCATAGAATATCTAGATTTACACTTTGTGTTCCCATATGTCATGGTAATGGACATGACATATGGATGAGCTAAGATCTAGCACTAATTCATCTACATAAATGTGTTGGTGGTATATATAGTGTATATCATGTATGAATCCATATTAAATTTTTGTCTCCTTTTATCAAATTTTCATAACCTTTCATGATAGTATTGTTTATGTTGCTTAATAGGATTTCCCAATTAATACCTTCACAACTAGTCTTTTTGCACAAGTTTGCATTTCTCTACATTACTATTTGAACACTATGCTAACATAATGGCTCAAATTCCCCCAATTGGAGTGTAAGTTGGATAGCACTCCCATCATGACAGTTTAATGGCAATGGCCTTGGGGTACAAACCCACCACCCTCCACATGCTTGAGGTGATTGGTGTGGTGGCTCCATGCATGCAGGCGGTAAATACTCCCACAGGAGGTGGCAGCAACAATGAGTCTTGGGTTTTGCATTTTGTTAAATGCTCTAAGAGAGAAGCATGTAAGTTTTTTTTGCATAGTAAATTAGTGAGGAAGGGTGGTGAAAAGGTCATGGAACGACGTGGTTCCAGGCGAGGTGGTGTGCTAATCTTCTTTGCACTAGGGTAAACTAGTATGTGACTTGTCATTTATTTCTCTCCTTCATACATCAAATTATATGTTTAAGGAATTTGGGACTACCTGGTGTCATTTTTCTAGGGTTTGTGAGAAAGACAGGTTCCATGAAGTTGCATGCATATGTTCTCCTGCTGCAGCAGGTCATTTTTCCCGACATGGTCTCTATGTTTATTCAGTTCAAAATTATCCTATCTAGTATGGGGTTATATGGGGTTTTTATATTAACAGTCGGCCCCTCAAACTTCCTTCTGGTTCATCCCGACATCACTGGGGTTTGGGGATGGGTTGTCAACCATGCCACCCTTGGGCTTTGTCTTACTGTATCTTCTGGAAAAGGGTTGATGGTTTTTCTCTGCTTGTTCTGGAGCCAAATTATTTATGTAAGAGCCAATTTCCATGACCTTCGCCCCTGTGGGAGTCTTTTTGGGCTTACAAATGTGGCTTTACAATGGTCTAGGAACTGGGTTAGTTCTTATGGTGTAAGCCCCATAGTTCTCTTCAATCATTTTTCTGACTGTTATGATAATGGGCTCTGGGTTGTGGAGGTTGTTTCTCTGTTTGGGTCAGATGGTAAGGATGGCATGCATTGGAAGAGAAGGGAGGAAGTCCCTTAGATTCTGTATTGGAAATCATCACTTTGTGCTTCTCCATTGGAAGGTGTGTGTGGTGGCAGTGTCACCTAGAAGCCAGAAGCTTTTGGGCTCAAGCTACCACTTGTGCAAGAAATTTAGCCTACCCTTGTCTCCATTGCACACTGCAAGTACGCGACAACGGCTAGAACGACAACCGCAAGAGGTCGTGGTAGGAAAACCAAGGGACAACGAATGCAAAGCATCCTAGCTCCTCTGGGGGGAAATCAAGGGATCGCAAACCTGTTTCCAACATCACAAATGATGTGGCCACAACCTACCATGAAGGAACGGGCGAGGAAAATTGGTAGTTAATCGAGGAATGGGAAGCAAAATTGAACCGGCAGGTTGGATCAATGGAAATTGAGGTGGTCGTGTTACTCAGTTCAAACAAATCTTGTACATGTACTGGTCCATGAAGAGTATATTGAGAAACGCCTTGGACTTGGTCTCTATAAGCATGGAAACAACGGTGCAGGACTTACCTAATTATAAACAGGATTTTTAGAAGCTCTAGTTTCAGATGAAAAAATAGGATGGTCACCTTTGTCGAATTGAAGATCACCTCCCTTGCATTCTCTCACAGACACAACTTCCAGGCTCCAATGCTAAGGACCTGGCTCCAATGGAGTCTGCATCTATCGAGAGAGAAGAGTAGTATGTTAGTTGGTTTCTTAGTTTTTTGTTTTCTTTTTTATGCAGAAAGCTTTTAATTTCTAGAATGTTTCTCCTTTTGCTTATATACAAATAGTATCTAGGCAAGTCAAAGACATACAGACTTATCTAGCTTAGTTAGAAGGACTAATTATTTTTTGTTATTGGAAGGCATATCACATTGTTAGGTGGAAAATATGCTTGGTTTCCCTCAGGGAAAGTTGAGGCGTCCTAACTATATGTTATGTGGATGTAACTTGCTTTTATATTCATGAAAATGGAAGGATCTACCAAGCTTACAAAAAAAAAGAAAAACATAATGGCTCAAATTCAAATTGTGTTACTCTGTATACAATAGGCACCAACATTTACATGGCATTTTCATCGTAATTCCCTTGATGCTTTAGCAACTTCAATATGTGGTTTGCTCACTGTTATCACAATAAACTTTTCGCATTTTAAAATATTTTTTGGAAATTCTAACAGTTGTAGTGTCAGTATTTCAAATGTTAATAAAGAGGGAAAATTTCTTAATAGCAGTGCTATAAACATTTTTTGGAAATCCTAGTAAACAAGAAGATAAGTTTTATGTCATTTTCCAAGTAGTAGAAGAACTCAAAGCCTACATTGGACCCTCTCCATTGGAAAATTCTCTAAAAAATATTTCCAACGATATGTGGAAGTCGAAAAATGGACTCCTGGATCAAAAGATATCGTTTGTTGAAGTTTAAGGGTTTAAATCTTTGAAAGGAAGAAAAAAGAGCATATCGGTGATTGGCGATCAACGATCGGAAGTCTAAGGCATATCACAAGTTTGGGAGATACCGTATATCTCATATTAGAGGTACATGGTGATCGACACATCGGTGGATCGACGAATCGGCAATCAGTGAGGTCCAGGGCACATCACATATCCATGGCACATAGTATATCGGCAATCGCATATCGAAGAATTTTGCGACATGCAAATATTGCAATATGGGATGTTGCGATATAAAAGTGTCGATAGTGTTAAAATTGTCAGGAAAGAGCTAATAGTATCAAACCACAGGGGAACACCAAAATAGATTAACAAATAAATTCATCGCAAAACCAAAGTAGGACGGGCCCTTTTCTCTCTCCTCTAGCATTGGTTTCGATGAAGCTACATGGCATATGACATCAACATGACGTGTCGGTATGGAAGGACAAATGGCAGCCAATTTTGGCATTTTGAGGGGTCCTAAGGGGGGAAATCAGGGTGACACGTGTCACCACTCACGAGGTGGCACATGGTAGTGATGACATCATATTGGAGGTTAGTGTATTGGAGGTTCAGGATATCATAGCTTTGTAACACTTGCCATTTAAAAAAGTTCCAACTAGAGGGAGCTCTGATATTGGGGTTGGCATGTGGTTATTAAGACTTAAAGAACTAAGAGCTTCAATAATTTAACAAATTAAAATATCCCTTAGAAGTGAATAAAACACTTAACACCTCAAGACTAGGCGGTATGGTCACAGCCCTCGATCTTATGGAAAAAAAATGCGGGAAAGGGCTAAACAAAAGGGGCCAAGGGAACATCAAAAATCTGTTTTCATATTGTCTTAAGAATAAAGTCTCGATGAGTTGTAGCTCTAACATATTGGGCTTCGATAGTATAACGTGGAAGTGTTAATAGAGAAATGGGTCAGCAGATATTGAATCATGGGAAAATAGGGATGGTAGTTTGCAATAGACAGTTAACAAGCTTGTATGAAAACAACTACAACCACTGCATATTTAAAGGCAAAGGATTAGCATTAATAAAACAATTTCCAGTTTTAAAGTCTAAAGATTTTCCACCATAATTGAAGAAGAGCGAAGGAGCAGTTCCAATGGATTATTGCAGAGGGACCTGTTACATTAGCAGAAATGCTAAAACTATAGTTTAGGGACTTGTTCTATTTTCAAGGGAAGCAGTTGACCAGATATTTCTTTTTCCTGAATGCAAGCATATTTTCCTATAGTTTTTCTAGGACATACATAATATTTTTAAATTTATCTTTTGCATATATGAACTTGAGAGATATTTAAAATATCTTTGTATCTATAATTATGTGATGACTATTATTTTCTAAAATTGTTATGTAAAGCACTCTATAAACAGTTTATGAATATGTAAATGAGGTTGGATTTTATTCGAAAAAACACTTGTAGTCCAAATATATTTGAGAAATCTTGAATGTATTCACAGTGTTTAATGAGCAGTTAGTAGGAAACTCATGTGTTACTTCTCCCTGTCAGTATTTTCTCTGTTAAATAATTGTTTTCTTCCATGTATGAGAATTTTAGTTTATGAGATTGGATTTCATTGATGCTCCTCTCTTAAACGATCAATCATTAATATGTGTTATTATAGCCATTTATAAACTTTGTTTTCCTTCAATCCTCTTTCTTCCAAATCTCCCAAACAGTAAAAGGACTTGTGACTTTTCATGCTTTGTACAACCTTCTCATTGGAGCTGTGATCTCATTTGTTTAACAGCTGCACTCCATGCCCAATGGTTTTGAAGATCACCCAACCAATTCATCCATAGATCTAAATATGGCCACATGAACTCAATTTCACAAAACATCCTACTGAAGTGACCATAGGGTAGTTGAGTTTTACGGAGAGATCCCTCTTCGAGTTGAAGTGTAGGAATTTACAAGGTAAGTTCCTTATATAGAACACCAAAGGACACTGCTCACAAACAGATCACAGATCAGTACACCAGTATTCTTAACGCGGTTAAAACTCTCAAAGAGAGAAATAGTCCATGGCCTAAGTCAACATGGCCACTTCAGGAAATTTATTAATGTAAAAGAAAGAAAATTTACAGAAGCTTCTCTCATGAACGGTCACCCTACAAATGACCCTCCATGCTCTTTAAATAGAGATCATGCACCAATCGGGTGTTAATCCACAGATCAAGTGTCGGTAATACCGAGGAGAGAAGGAACTATCAGATCACTTCATGTCTAGAACATATCGTGACCATCGGATTGTAAGTTACAAAAGTACATAGTAAAAAAACACACTTTACCTAACTCTACACTAGACCAAGTTATACTTAACTATTTCCTATGTGTCGAAATATCATAACATCCCCCCTTAAGAACAACTTGGGATAGGATTGAAGGATGTACAAATATGACACAATAGGAGAGGGAAGAAGTAATTAGAGTCTACCCCCCTTAGTGATAAATTCCTGAACTCCAACCATCAATCGAAGTTTAGTAAACTTCGCCTCTGTGAGAGCCTTTGTAAAGATGTCTGCAACTTGATCGTCGGTTGAACAATATTGCACTTCAAGAACATGGTCATGAATGAGCTTTCTGATGAAGTGCATGTCTAGTTCAATGTGTTTTTTGCATTGATGTTGGACTGGATCTTTGCATAGTTGAATGGCGCTTTGATTATCACACCAAAGTGTAGTCGGATGTTGTTGTTGAAAGCCAAACTCTAACAGGATTTGACGAAGCCACAGGGCTTCCTTACTAGCTTCTATGATGCCACGATACTCTTCTTCTGGTGAAGAAAGAGAAATGGCACCTTTTTTTCTTGTAAGCCCATGTAATAGGTCCAGAACCAAGAGTGAAGACATAACCTGCAGTAGACTTCTGATCATCAGGGTCACCAACCCAATCGGAATCAATGAAACCAACCAATAGAGGAGATGCTTCTGCACTATAATGAATCCCAAACTTAATTGTACCTAGAACATAATGAAGCATTCTTTTAGCTTCTTTCCAATGACTTTCATGTGGGTTTTGCATAAACCGATAAATAAGGCCAACAACAAAGGAAAGTTCAGGATGGGTATGGGTCAGATACAAAATTTTTCCTACAAGTTGATGGTATAAGGTAACATCAACTTCAAGGGAAGTACAAGTGACTGAAATTTTGGCTCCAGATTGAAAGGGAGAAGGGGCTGGCTTACAGTCTTCCATGTGAAAGTAGCATAGAAGATCACATGCATACTTGGATTGGGAAAGGGAAATACCTTCCTTGGATTGCAAGACTTGAAGACCAAGAAAATAATGTAAGTGTCCTAAATCTGTTATTTCAAACTTATTTTTAAGGTTGGACTTCACATGGTTTATAAGGTTGGGATCACTACCAGTAAGGATAAGATCATCAACATAAAGAACAAGAATGATAAGAGACTTACCCACTTTCTTGGTGTAGACAGTATTGTCAGAATGACACCTAGAAAAGCCAGTATCTAAAAGAAAGCAATCCATTTTGGCATAGCAAGCTCGAGGGGATTTCTTGAGACCATAAAGGGATTTATTAAGCTGACATACAAGACTGGAGTCTATTTGTATAAAGTCAAGAGGTTGTTCCATATAGATTTCTTCATGCAAGTCCCCATGCAAGAAGGTAGATTTAACATCCATCTCATGGACTTCCCATTTGAAAGAGGCAGCAAGGGAAAGAACAAGGCGGATAGAGTTCATTTTGGCAACAGGGGAGAAGGTTTCAGTATAGTCAATGCCTTCAACTTGTGAAAAACCCTTAGCAATAAGACGAACTTTATGTTTATCAAGTTTTCCATGTGGTCCAAACTTGGTTCTGTAAACCCATTTGCATCTAACAAGTTTTTGTCCCTTTGGAAGAGGAACAAGATCCCACGTATCATTTGCTAATAATGAAAGAAATTCTTCATTCATAGTTGCATCCCAATCTGGATGGCCTGAAGCTTCTGCAAAGGTGTCAAGATCATAATTCGTTGAAGCTGGAGCCAGTAAAGAAGAGGCTCTATCGAACTCAGAACGTGTATGTCGTTGATCTGTATGATCGTCTGCAAGAGCATCTGCTGCATCCCGAATAGCACGGACCCATTTTGGAAGCTGAGGAGCTTAAGGAGGATCCTGAGAAGGTAGGGGAGGATTTTCATCCTCATTGTCATCATCTAAAGAAGAAATATTTTCAGAAGTAGAAGTGATAGAGAGAGGTGACACATCCACCGAACTAGGCTCGTAGGCCGATATATTTTCAGCAAACTTTACATTTCTTCTAATGATAACATTTTTGGACTTAGGTGAAAGAAGTCTATATCCTTTGACATCTTTAGAATATCCAAGAAAAATACATTTTTCACTCTTAGGTTCTAAGGGTTTATGTTTCTCATCTGGAATATGGGCCCATGCTTCACTTCCAAAAACATGAAAGTGACTTACAGCTGGTTTAATTGAGATCCATGCTTCTTTAGTAGTGATATTCTTTAAAACCTTAGTAGGTGTGTGATTTACTATATAATTTGCATAGTTAATTGCTTTTGCCCAAAAATTAAGACCAAGTCCTTTAAATTGAAGCATACAATTAGCCATTTCCTTTAAGGTGTGATTCTTCCTTTCATCTACACCATTTTGTTGTGGAGTATATGGAACATTATGTTGCATTTGAATTCCATTCTCAGTGCAGCAGTTGATGAATTTGTTGTTAACATATTCTCCGCCATTATCAGATCTTAGCTTAAGAATTTGATGTCCAAATTGTTTCTCAACAAAGGCCTTAAAGGCCAAGAACATGTTAAATACTTCACTCTTGAGTTTCAAGAAATATACCCAAGTGCGTTTGCAGAAATCGTCAATGAAATTTAAGAAATACTTGTAGCCAGAGAATGAAACAACTGGAAGTGGACCACATAAATCACTATGCACAAGTTGTAAAGGGGCTGAGGCGTGCCAAGAGGCACGTTTTTCAAAACTATCCCGACAATGTTTTCCGAGTACACATCCGGAACAAACACCACCTCTGCAAGATACCATAGAAATACCTATCACCATATTTTCTTTACATAGATTTTGAAGGGAGCAATAGTTGAAGTGACCAAATCGCTCATGCCAAAGTTTGCTCACTTCATCATTATGAGCAAAAAATACAGAGGGAAGAGTTGATGACCCAAAGTTGTTAAACTTATACAAACTTGTAGAATCATCAACAATGCCAGTAGCTAAAATTTGTGTAGGATCTCTTAGGTCCTTAATTACAACATCATGAGGTGAAAATTCGTCAATTTTACCTTCAACTGAATGAGTTATTTGATATACAGACATAAATTTGTAGGATAAGGTTGGAACACATAATACATCAATAAATTAACCATTGTCTAGATGAATAATTCCAATCCCTACAACGCAAAGAGATCTATCATCACCAACATATATACTTTTGGTGTTACAATCATTTACAAAATAAAACATGGCTTTGTTTTTGGCCATGTGATAAGAAGCTCCAGAATCAATGAGCCACTCATGAGAATGAGAAGAAGAATATACATTTAGTGCATAACCAGAACGAGATGCTTGACAACCACATGCAGAAAGTGTTATTGCTAAAGATGAAGTTGAAGTTGAAGAGTGCTCCAAATGGATGTTATGCTTCTTCATTGCTGCTTCCAAGGCTTCCATCTTCTTAAAGCATTTGGATTCTAAGTGGCCATCTCGAATACAAAAGTTGCAATGTTTATCAGTCTTCTTCCCTTGGTTTTTATTTGTCTTATCATTTTGTTGAATTGATTTTTCATTTTGAGATTGAAAATGCTTAGGACCCTTGGTTGGGTTAGAACCATTCTTTTTAGGATCTTGCTTCTTAGGATTCTTTGAACTTGGTTGTTGCTAGGCGGCTAAGGCTTTCTTAGAATAGTTTCCAAGATTAAGAAAACCAAGATGTAAGAGTTTTTCTTGTTCTCTTATTAAAGAATCATAAAAGGCATCAAAAGAGGGGGGCTTGTAGTCTTGTCCTTGAGAAATAAAGGCCTCTCTAGCAAAATGGAAGGTGGAAACAAACACAGAGTAGGTTTGTCCCAACTTAATAAGAATGGAATAAATAAAGCTACCATCTTCTTTCTTAACCTTAACACCTTCCTAGAGAAATCTAAGGGTCTTGAAATTGGACAAAAAATATTCAATGGAAGAAAAATTATTGGGGTCCAACGTAAGCAACTCATTTTCGAGTTGATGGGCTCTAATTTTCTTTTTAATTCCAAAAACTTTATTGATTTGTTTTATTTCTTCTTCAGGGGTATCAAGTTCTGCGATATGGAATCTAAGATCTGGAGAAATAAACTCCCTATCAACCCACGTGCTTGATCTTGTCTATTTTCCCATTTGGCTTGCTTATATTCATCTTTAGGTTTAGACTCTTGGCCTAAGGCTATTCTATAAAGACATTTACTTCTAAGTAAATCCTCCATGTAGGACACCCATTGAAAGTAGTTAGTGTTGTCAAGAATAACTTGGCATGGAATTTCTTTTTTAATAGAAACTGAAGTTACAGATGCTAAAACTAAGTGTTCCAATGGAAAAATCTCGAAAAATTAGGCTGATTAAAAAAAAACAGCTCTGAAAACGGCTTCCAGATGAAGAAGTTATGGCTTTTTGAAGAAAAATTGTTGAAAATGTCGACGAAATGCATGAATGTGCAGAAGTGAATGATAATGTTATATTTAAAATAAAAAAAACAGAACAAAACAAAACAAAACCTTTTCCAAATTTAATTTAATTAGCTCACTTATATATATGTGTGTGTGTGTGTGTGTGTGTGTGTGACCCACTTTTATAAATAAGTGAAAGTTACTTTTACAATGGTACTTTATGAGCTACCCACTAAATTGTAACTTAAATAAAAGATAAAGAGACTTTAGAATTATAAGTGACTCACTTTTTATAATGAGTGGAAACACTCTTACATAAAGTAACCTTAAAACATAAGGTACATGCACTTTTTGAAAAAGTAACTCAACTAAAAGAAAGACGTGAACTCAAGACCTCTATTCTCATAAAGTAACTTTGGACCAAGTGAGCTAGTTCAAAAGCTTAGTAGTTTTTGGAAAAGAGGAAGGGCTTTTTTTTTTAATCACCCAAACTTTGGGTTGCGTCCTTACTTGAAAAAACCATTTTTGCATACAAAACAAAAAACCATATAACCCAACACGGACATGCAAAAAAAAACCAAACCTTATGGCTTGAAGTTAGCTTTCGCCGGAAACTAAATATTTTCCTCAATGTTTCTGATTTTCCAAGATCACATTAAGGCGGGCGAAAAAGAGCATACGCATGATAAAAATCCTTCCTTTATGTTTCTGATTTGCCCAGATCATACAGAGTCGCAGGGCAAAGAGCATACGCAGAAATTAAAGGTATAGATCTGATAATAAAAAAACAGAGAGCTAAATAAATCGAAATAAACAAAGAGATAAATAACTAAAAGTGCCAATAAAGATTGTATACCTCCATATCTTAAAAATGACGTAGCTAGGGTTATCAGAAACCTTTTTGTGTGAAACGAAATGGGTTCCTCATTCCTCACTGCAACAGATGCTCCTAACACAATAGAGTTGTCTTCTCGGCCCGAAAGCGGTAAGAAAAAATAGATATAGGAAATGACAATCGGATGTAGTTGTATCGGATTTGGATTTGGATCACCAACGGATAAGGCCCTCAAATAGTTCTCATACCATGTAGGAATTTACAGGGTAAGTTCCTCAGATATAACACCAAAGGACATCGCTCAAAAACAGATCACAGATCAGTACACCAGTATTCTTGATGTGGTGTAAATCCTTAAAGAGGGAAACAGTCCACGGCCTGAGACAATGCGGCCACTTCAGGCAATTTATTAATGTAAAAGAAAGAAAATTTACATAAGCTTCTCTCATGAATGGTCACCCTACAAATGACCCTCCATGCTCTTTAAATAGATATCATGGACCAATCGGGTGTTAAGCCACGGATCAAGTATCGGTAATATCGAGGAGAGAATGAACCATCGGATCACTTCATGTCTAGAACATATCATGACTATCCGATTGTAAGTTACAAAAGTACATAGTAAAGAAACACACTTTACCTAACTCTACACTAGACCAAATTATACTTAACTATTTCATGTGTCAGAATATCCTAACATGAAGGGCCAACTTCAACCTAAAAGAGGTTTTGAGGTTACCTTAGGGTTTTTCCCTGTAGCCAAGGTTTTGCCTGAGTGATAACACTCACTAAGAAGGAAAATCATTACAAACTTGATGGTGACAATGAGATCAATTTTAGAATTAACAATCATTGTATAGGAAAGATTTTTAATGGTAAGGAAATTTTTACGTGGCCTCCTAAAATATGCCAAAACTAAGCTATTGGTAAGTGGTTGGTGTTAGCATTGGAGAAAGTTTGCCTCGTGTCAATGCATGAAATTCGGCCAACAAAACCCCACTATACATCAGCCCTTTTGGCATCACCTACAAAACAAGTGAAGTCTCACTCGAAGCAACTATAGGGACTACTTGAACCAAGTTCCATCGTGGTGAAGGGAATCAAAATCTGTGCGATAACTACTCTTTTCAACATTTTACAAGGTTCATCTCACATTTGTATGCTAAATCAAGTAGAAGACATCCATAATAGCCATTACACACATCAAGATATTAAAAAAAAAAGGTGCTGCATTTTTATACATAGTGTGACATCGGGCATAACCACATACAACGTGCAAGAAACTATTTAAGACTTTAATACAACCCAATATACTACACAACCATCACATAAAATGCATAAATCAGGGCAATGCAACCTTCAGTTATCTTCAATTTGTTAGTTTTTTATGGATATGGTAGTATCGGGTAGCTGTTATAGTCTATGATGATGTTAAGAGGCTAAGGAACACTAAATAAGAGGTTTCACAAGATAAGCTTGGGAAACACCTTAATTAAATTAATTTTTCATAATTAAAATATTTCCTAACTCTAACTTAGGAAAAGTAGTAAATTAAAGTTAATGAATTAAGGATGTTTGAGATTGCTCTAGAGGCTCTATTGATGAAGTCTAATTGATCATGGTCATCGATGGAGATTAAATAGTGGTATTTGAGAATCCAACAAGAGACTATAAGAGCAGGTCGAAGGGCTTGGGGATAGCATCAGTGTGATCATTGTGAGCAAGGCAGATCAAGCTAACCAGTTCACAATTTTTAGGGAGGGTGCAGTTCGAGTTAGGGAAGAGCATCTGAGAGAGGAGGTAACAAATATTTGGGAAGAACATGATTACAAAGAGTTTTCCATTGATTTTCCAATGTCAGAGGGACACAAGAAGGGAGGTTGAATTATCTACAAAGAGGGTCGTTACAACTAGTGAGAATAGCTAGAAACCCCAGTGCGAGTTGCCATAAGAGGGTTGATTTACTTTCCCAAGGCCAAATCAACATCTAGGAGGCAGAGCGAATCACTTCCAGAGGTAGAGGGAGGTAGTACGACTCATCTAAGTCAATTTCGAGGTTGTATGATTTTATCCAACCAAGTCATATGCATTTCCAGTCCAGTGGTGCGAACTGTTGGGAAGTTCGAGTGGTCGGAGAGAGGTCAAGTTGATTTCAGAGGGAGATAATTTATCTCCAGATATTTTGCTAGTTGATTATGGAGGATAACTAATTGGGCATCCAGTTGCAATAATTCCCAAATTAATGCATAATAAAATAAACCCTCATCTATTGCATTGGTTTTCCCTTTGGGGTTTTTTCGGGGACGTTTAGTCCAAAATAACGATGTCATTTTTATTGTGTGTGCATCTATTTATCAATTCATATTTTATTTTTGCAATGTATTTTATTTGGTGAAGAACTGTAGTGTGGTTTATTCGATATTTGTTGTTAATAATTTAATAGAAGACAAATAAATTGTTAAGTTAGGAGAATAACATTAAGTTGTTGTAGTTCGAGGAATTTTCACATAATTGTTTAGTTGGGATAGCATCAGATGTGCTCTAGCCATGAAAATTGGTGGAGAGGCTAAAGAACATGAGATCTCCAAGACCCAGAAATGGTTTGGACATATTGTACCCGGTTTTGGAGATATTAAAATAATTAATATTTTTAATGGAGTTCCTAAGTCTAAACTTAGGGAAAATAAAATATTAATGGGTATTAATATAAAACTAGGTTATAAGGATCCAAAAGTCATGGATCAAGACAAATATAATCTTAGTCGTTGATTAGATATTTAATCTCGATCGTTGAAGGACCAACGAGAAAAGTATAAGAAGAGGCTTGAGAGTCAGTTGGAGAATACACCAGAGTGATCAATCATTCGTTTTGCTAGAGCAGGGTTGCTAAGCAAAGTTGAATCAGTGATCAGCAACGAGGGGTAGTGAGTACTGGACAGAGAGGCAGAGACAATGTCGAGAGACCAGCGCAGAGGCAGAGACAATGTCGAGAGACCAGCGCAAAGGCAGAGAGCGAGAAGCAACAGCCAGAGCAGGCCACGCAGAGCCCAGCAGAGACAATGCAGAGCCCAGAAGGACTACGTCATCCACGTAGATGGCAGCTGGAGTGATGCAGAGGGTCCCAGAGGCTGCGCAGTGCCTCAGAGGGCTGACGCGGAGGCCATAAAGGCCAACACAGAGCTTCAAAGATGTTGGAGATGGTTTCGTGGGATATGTTTTTTGAATACCTGTTTCCGAATAGAGAGGCATTATTGCCGTGTATTTTTCTTTGTCGGGTGAGCCAGTTAGGCACCCAGTTGTACTCAAGGAAATACTGCATAATAATATACCCTCAGAATAGCTGCACCGGTTTTCCTGCATTGGGTTTTTTCGGGGACATTTATCCAAAAATAATGGTGTCACTTGTGTGTTTGTTTTCTTTCAGTTGTTGATCTGTAGATGTTGTGATTGTATTGTGTTTATTTCAGTATTTAAATGTTTTAAATAACTTGTTTGAATTTAAACAAGTAGAAGAAATAAACCAACAGAATGCAGATTAATTTTCTAACGGATAGACTTAGAAAATTCAACATGGTATCAAAGCGTGGTTACAGATTGTAGGAGAGCTGAAGGCATTAGCTAAGCAGAGCATTTGCAGCAGAATCAGTTGTCCCGAGTGACAAAAAGTTGATCCTTGCAGAAGTGATAGAGGAGGGGTTGACGCATAGTAACTGCATCAACAGTCTGGGCCAGAGAGAGGCTAGTGCAGAGGCTGAGGAGGACATAAAAAGGCTCACGCAGAGCCACACAGAGACCAAGAGTGTTGACGCAGTTGGCTAAGGGAGCTATTTTGCCAGTGTGGGGATTGTGTAGAGCCTAGAGTCTCAGTCCTTTAGTTGTTTGCGCATAGGAAGTTGTGGACAATTTGCAGGAGCAAAGCTAGTGGGGTACTGTGGTCAAAACAGTCCCTAACAGGGCAAAACCAAGGTAGAGGGAGTTGCTACCGAGGCGGATTTCTAGCAAAGGAATCCAGATCAATGTTGCAGTTGCATAGACAATCAAAGAGGGGAAACTTGACGATTGGCAAAAGGATTTCCAAAAGGGAAATCGGGACTTAGAGGGAGTCGAACAGAGAACTTCCAAACAGGAAGTAGAGAGACTCAGCAGGAGTCGAATAGATAACTTCCAGGCAGGAAGTAGAGAGACTCGGAGGAGTCGACAGAGGAGCAGAGAGATGGTCGTGAATGGGCTGAGGGATCATGATAAGCTAGACGGAGCATCCAAATTTGTGGTCAGGAAGGCCAGGATCCTATCCATACTAGATAGACATCACATCAAGGCCTTCACCTTGAGAGTAGTTCCGATCCCAGTTGACCCAGTTGAAAATCAGAAGTATGAGGAGGCAATGGCCAGGGCAAAGTGCATCATCCTTGATGGAGTTAAGGATCATGTGGTCCAACATATTGCCGAGCAGGACATGGAAAATTAAATGTGGGAAGGCCTGAAGAAATTGTAACATCATACTTCCATGCAGAGGAAGATGTTACTTGAGAATCATTTGCGGTCATACTAGATGCAGAAGGGGTAGCAGATAGATCACTTCCTCAGTTGATTGAAGGAGATCTGAAACCAACTAACTTCCATAGGGACCATGCCGGATGAGGAGATGTTGGTGAGGACCGCACTTAATGTAGTCTCTGAGGAGTGAGAGACATTTGTCCATATTATACTGGATAAGGTAGATCTTCCAAATTGGGAAGAATTGTGGGCGACTATTCGCTAAGAGGAGATCAGGTGGTTGAGCAAGACGGGGAGTAGTGGGAAAGGAGTCAGGATCAAGAAGGAAGAGGAAGAGGATGCAGCTTTATCATTTGCAAGAAAGTAGGAGAAGATGAAGAAGAAGGACCTCTCCAAGGTCAAGTGCTTCCACTGTGGGGAAGTGGGTCATTATGCAAACCAGTGTCCGAGGAAGAAGAGTAAGGCAGAGGCTTCTGACTCTAAGGCAGCACCAATGAAGGTGGAGAAATAAGTCTAGGAGGATGATGATTGTGCCATGAGTGCTCATGTGCCTATAGAGAAGAGGTGGGGATACATCGAGATGTATTCAAGAGGACTATAGGCTATGAGGGGCAAGATCCTTGAGGTACCCAACCTCTTGGATTATACCTTGTTATGAGAACCCCGAAGAGAGAGTATCAGGACTGGCGGATGTGTGTACAAACGGATGCAGATGAAGCGACAAAGAGTGCTACAGTGCAGGAATCCCCAGGTAGCAAGAGGCTAGCAGGTTACAACAGTGCGAGAGGCACAAGAGTGTTGCAATGGTTTAGGATGGCACAAAGAGGTGTGCAATGGTGCAACATGCAGGGAGTTTTTGCAGCAGCACAAAGTAGAGGGAGCACTTGTTAGCGACAGAGAGAGCTTCAGCATCGGGAGTGTTTCTAGCCTGACAAGTATGTCAGAAGTTGGGTGGATCAGTTACTTACTTCTCATTAACTGAGTTGCAGTGCAATAGTAGTATGCAGTAGCACGATGCAGCATGATGAGAGTGGGTTGTTGTTACACAGTAATTTGTCACCGACCTCATATCAGTCCCCGAGCGACATCTCCGTTGTGTCATACATCAAATAAATATGTCCATATCTTCCCACTCATTCAAGAAGATTAAACAAGTGCTCTCTAATACTGAAGATTGACCCTTTTACCTATGTTTCTGCATCATCGCAAGTGTACCCTACTCTTCCTGCGATGGTTCTCTCTGTTGAACTATACCGTCGCGACGTCGTCGCAGGGGTACACGTGTTTCCTGCGACAGTCGAAATTTAGGGCTCGGTACAAGTCCTCAAAACATTTCTTGCGACGATTGCTCTGCATACATTACTTCCTTGCGACGTTGTCACTGAGCCCTAGTGTATGACTTGTCATGATCCAGATATGGCAAATTCATTCAAACAATTGGCCTTCTCGGTGATTCTAGAACTGGTTGTTGGGTCAAGTTGGTTCCCCTTTCCTCCTCTGGGATGGTAGTTCCACCTTTTGAGAAACCTCCTTTTGAGGATAAGCTCCCTCTCCCTCATTTCATGGAGGCTCCTCCTCCTATAAAAGCACTCCCCATTGCTATGATTAGCTAGTTCTTGGTTTTTGGATTGGAGCAAATTAGCTAGCTTTGGTGTGAGTTTGATAGTTTGCAGTGTGAATTGCTGATAATTTAGCAATTGGTTGTGGATTGCCTTAGCTTTGTACTAGAGCATGTGAGTGAGAGAGAGTTATCATCCATTTGGGAGACCCTTTTGAGAGTGAATGCTTGAAGAAACATACCGACTGGACCCTTCGAGAAGGCTTGCGACGTCAAGGCTTGATTGTAAGCTTTGATTTTGATTCATTTCAATACAATGAATGATGATTTCCCATGTCTTGTGTAAAATATACTTGATAGCTTATGGTTCCTTGACTGTGTAAGTAAATAGATCATTGTTGTTCTCGATTACGTGTTCTGTTGTTCCCTTGTGTTGTTTCAGGTTGATTGCTCATTGAGAAGGAAACGATAGCTGAGGCGACGCAACGAAAGCTCCATCGAACACCGGTTTGAGGTAGGCTCTTTCAACAATGACTGTTTAAGGAAATTAGTTGTTGTTTTGTTCTGTTGTGACTAGACCCACTCAAAGGCTAGCTCTGTCCGCAGAGGGAACATTTCTTACATCACAATTTGGCGACAATACTAGGGAGTCCTTTGTATGTTTTCTCTTGTTTGCTCTTGATTGTTTTTTATATAGTGTCTCTTGATTTTGGGGCTGAGCCATCAGTATTCTGGGTTACCTGGGTCAGTCTGGGAGTCCCTCTTACTGTCTGAGAAATCAATCTGGTGTCCTTCAGGTGTTTTTACTTTGTCTTTTCTCTTAATTGAGATCGTCATTGTAGATAGCTTAACAGTTGCAACGATGTCACGCCTGTCCTCTTTAGTAGACCTGCACGTCGCAAATACCCCGTCGTACAGTTGCGACGATTCCTGAAATCAGACCGTCACAGAAGACAGGTGTACACTTGTGACGACGTTGCTCAGTTTCTAACTCTGTGCTTGCGATGATTGGATTTTCATCCCAAGTTGCTGGTTATAGCCCTGTGACGATTCCTGTACAAGTTGTTTTTACAACTTTACCTCCTGAATCAGCCAGTATTGCTTGCCTCTTACTATTTCTTGCCTCTCATCAACTTGTTTTGGCTGTGTTTGGTTAAGACATTTTCTCTTTGGTTTCATTGAGTGAGTCTTGTGTTTTCAGACTGTGTGACCTAGCTCTGTTAAAGGTTTCGTCAAGAAGTCGTTTGTTGAGTTACCCGTCTATCCAAGATTCGTCCACAACCATCTAATTGATTTGCTTGAGGCCATTTTACTTCTTGTTTTCTTTCTCATTGGTCTTTAGTGCTTGGTTATTGAACCAGTTCTTCTTATTGATTTGATTTCCACACTATCAAACATAGATCACATTTGTTTGGATCAGTCTGTTTTACACTTGCTTGTTTGTCATTTAAATTACAAAAAATCAAAAATATTGCATTCATATAGCATACGAAAATGAAAGTGCATTTGCATTACTGAATTTTAATGATTGAGAAATTGGAAAGCAAACTTTAAATGTTTCATTAGTAGTTGTGAGATAAGTGAATTGATGCATTGTGTTTCTTAGTGCTTGCATTTGCTTGTCTTGGTTTACGTTTGCTTGGGAATGAACTCTTTTCCCTCATTTAGGTAGTTGTTGATTGAAACGAATGATTTTTTTACTCACTGTAGCTGCATCCTAGGAATTGTTGTGATACATTCAGTAGGGCCTAAAAACTGAAACTTAATTCAAGATTAACTCTTAAAATCAATTGAATGAACCTAACAACGCATTGGAACTTAACGCACATTATCTAGAGGTCTAGGCTAGAGATGTGCTCTGGCGTCGTTAAACCTAGTCACTATTGTTTTCGCTTAAGGTTGGGTGATTCCTCCTTCTGTGATTCAATAACTGCTAGTACGGACTTGTGCTCCCCGTACCGTCGAGTATATATCGGGAAACCCCACTAGGTTATCATCCTACATCCATAGGAAGTCGAGTCTGCAGCCTTACGAACCGTAACGCACCGAACACAGCATTCAGGAAGACTGACTGCCATACGGAAAGTCCTTGGTCATTTTTCTTTCATTTTATCATCAAGGTGTATATGCAGTTTTACGGTTTGTCTGGTAAACCTCTTGTCTAGTTCTCTAAAGTAGTCACTTTCGTTCCTTTTCGACTCCTTAAAAGAAAAGGACCATCTGAGCACTTGTCCTTTTAGGCTCATTAAATATTCAAAGGCGATTAGAGTCATCTTTTGTCCTTCTTCTCGACTATTTAGTAATGAAAAGGTCAATTTTTGTTCCTATGTCATAAAAATTTATTTGACCATGCTCACATTTTCCTTGTTAGCCTTGGTTGCGTTTTGGTTTGCGTAGAGTTGTTTCCCTGCTCGATTATCTCTTCTTCCTAGGACTTCTGAGTTAAATCATCCTGGCAGAATCATCGATCCCGTCTCCTGTACCAAGCGACCAAGGCTCCGCATCCCCTGTCACTTCTAAGGTATCGGTTGTTAGTGATACCCTTCCTATTGTTATCACTAAAAAACCACAATTCACCTATGTCCAAAGATTCATATAAAAATTTGTTTGAATCAATAGGTTTCTATGTGTGTCACTTTGAAATTAGAATTTCAAAGAGTATTGATGTGAGTCCTTGTAAAAAACCGTTAGATGCCCTCCATCATTATTGTTTAAGGCATGTCTTGTCTTGTTTGCGTCATTGGTATTTTGCGCGGTTTAGCAGCGCAATCTGATTGGCTAATTTAGCTGCGCAATCATTTTTTCCACCTTTTCGCAGCGTATCATCTAGCAACCATTTCATAGCGCGGTTTGTCAATTCATAATTGTCTGCGCTACGAAATCGGGGATTCGGGGTTTTTTGCAGCGCATTTTCTTGAAATGTCAAATCTGGGGAGATGAGTCATTAGGTCCGTTCACATTTTGTCAGTTAATGTCTTCTCTAGGTCATGATAGGTTATCATTCCGCCATCAGATTTAGGATCATGCACATGACAATTATTTTAAGAGATCTTATGAGGTATGGTAGTGTCATAATGTTTATTCATGGTGCGTTAACATGCCTGTTGTATGACGAGTGTTTGAAAAACGCAAAGAAGCCCGAGTTTTCATTTAAAAGGGATCATTGCAAGCGAGCCTGCACTCTAAAGCCGAAGCTGTATTGTGAATTGTAGCAAGCGAGCCTGCACTCTAAAGCCGAAGCTGTATTGTGAATTGTAGTTGCTGATCAGTTCTTTGTGTGAAGATATTCTGAGCAAGATGGAGAAAAGAGTACATCGATCCGGAAGGTGCCTAAGAACCGAGCCAGAGGGGCTTGATCTTACACTCAGAGATGAAGGTGTAGCACGAGCTTTTAAAAATGCTGGCTGCTGGAGGTTTTGCGAAAAGTTGAAGGGAGGACATACAGAGGTAACGAAAGCTTTTGCACTAAATTTCACTGGCTTGAATTCTAAGGTGTCAATGCTAGAGTTCCCTGTGTCTCCACAAGCCATTTCTGTTGTCACTGAAATTCTGAGAGGTGGACAAGAGTGGTTCAAGAATTTCAAGTTTGACATGACTCCCTGTAAGGAATTTCTGAAAGATCAATATGTAAATGAGGACCTCACCAGAGCTGTGCCAAGGAATTATATAAAAGAACATTATGCTCTGCTCCTTACAGGCATCCAGAAATACCTCACATGTGAGGGAAGGTACACCAAAGTTTATTCTTATCATTTCAAGCTCTTGTTACATTTCATAGGTAAAGCATCAATAGACCTCCCTTTCTACTTATTCAGAAGCCTTAGTAAAATGTGCGACAAAGTTCAGTTAAAGAAAGATGATTGTGAAACTTCCCTGTTCCACCATGGTTTAATAAAGTTACTGGTGTTAGATAGTTTGCAAAAAATTGGTAGAGATTGGGACTCTTTTATTTTTATGGCCGGTTTCCAAAGCAAGACAGGTCTCACTCCATTGCCAGATAGGGAAAAAGAAATAAGATTTGAAGAACCTACCTTGGCTGAGCTCAGGAAGGAGGTAAAAGACCAAAAGAAGTCCAAAACTAAGCCAAGGAAATCAGAGAAGTCTGTGGTCACAAAAGAGACACCCAAGTCATCAAAGGAGAAAATCAAACACCAGAAAGATGCATCAGGGCCAAGTGGAATTGAACAAGTAACAAGAATAAGAACCAGAAGTCAGCTAAGCAGAGAAAAAGGAAAATCAATAGCAGAGGAAGAAAGCCCTATGTCAAAGGCTAGTCTAAAGGATTTGCTGGAGGCAATTGATTTCGAACAAGCCACATCAGTGCAGGTTGAGTCAATGCCTATTGACCTAACCCAGTCATCAGCTGATAGCACCAAAAAATCAAAAGCCTAAAAAAGGCTAAGGTTTGAAGAGTCTGGTAAGGAATTTATGGTCAAACCCCGAAGGCCAATCACCAGGAGACAAATCCAAGCAGCGGAGCAAGTCCACAAAGATGAGGTAGCTGTCAAGGTAACTGCAACAAAGGAAATTAGACAACTGCCCAAAGCAGAGAAGGCAGAAGAAATCAAAAGAAAGATATACACTAGAGGACAGG
Source organism: Pinus taeda (assembly GCA_000404065.3). Classification (NCBI taxonomy): domain Eukaryota; kingdom Viridiplantae; phylum Streptophyta; class Pinopsida; order Pinales; family Pinaceae; genus Pinus; species Pinus taeda. Next base: position 2,025 of record APFE030748236.1, on the reverse strand, counting down.
CCAAAGAAATGGAAAAGCAGATAGCTCAGGCAGAAAAAGCAAAGGAGGTCAAAAAGAAAGATATGAAGAAAAAAGTTCCCATTGTCAAGGAAACTAAAACCTCATCTTCCAAGGAGAAATGGGAGGCAGCTGAGGAAGAAATGGCTAATTTAGAGAAAACTGTATCAGAAATTGCAGCCATGGAAAACGAACTTGCAAAACTAAAAGCTCAGTTAGGCAAGTTAGCTGCCAAATAAAAAATTGTGAATTTTTAAGGTCAGATATTGCTCCAAGTTTTTGTTTTATTTTTCTTAAGTTCATTGGTTTTTGAGGCATGTATAAAAGGAAGACAAATTAGGAATTTTGGAGCCAAAAGCGAAGCTGTAACAGTCTCAAAATAATTGGTAAATTCATCAAAGACTGTAATTTTGGAAAGGAACAGCAGTTTCGTAGCGCGCTACGAAACTGCTGTAGGTGACTGTTTTTATAGAAAAAATGAAATTGATGCTGAGGTCAACAAATTTTGTAAGGGAAGGCTTCGAGGATAGGAAAGAGATCATAAAAGGCTGCCAAAACATTCAAAGAATGACAGATGTAAGCATTAGAGCAAAAAGGTAGAACATTTTGGTTTTTTTGCTAAAGTCTTCCTAAAGCTACTTTATGACCGTAATATTAGGGTTCTGGTAGGGTTACCGAAATTTTGGTTGAACACATGTCCAGTTCACAACGCATCCAGATCCTTAGGCATATGGTGTTATGCATGGTCATCAAAGATATTAAACAGCTTCAAGCACGTTCTTTTGAAAATAAAGATGGATGGAAAGCAGGGGCCGTGAAAACAGAGTATATATCTTCACCAAATGTTGAGTCATCAGCACAGTTGGAATCCAAGGCAGCTCGTTCAGTGAATGCCTCTCAAATGCATTTCAGCCACTACAGGAATAGTACAAGTGTCGAAGATCAAGAGGGAATCATGCACACAAGGAGATATAATTAGAGTTTGAATAGGAATAGGACTCTATGTATTGAAAGCACAATACCTTTGTATTTAATAAGTTAGTTTAAATATAGATAAGGTAATTAATGATAGGTTTTCGAGCTCCCCTCATGCTGGAGGAGGAGACTCAAGGTAGTCTAGTTTTGTTTCCTATATATAGGAAAAACTCTGATGTAAAAAGGGTTGGAGATTTTTATCAAAAAAACAGAGTTTTCATATTGGCTTATGTAAAGTGTTTTGACAGTAATAGAAAGTACACTGTTTCTTCCCAAGATTCATCTTGTGTTTTAAATGCTCAGAATATATGTGGTTTGGTTTATTCATCTTGTTTTACAGTTCACTAAACATGAAATCACTCTGAACTCACATAAGTGCTCAGACTTCGTGTGTATGTTTTTTTGAGTTGAGGTTCTTCTTGGTAAATGTTTTGGGCATTGAGACATTATATGCCTTGGTTTCCATGATTCAGTAGCTACTTGTTTACTGTAGAAGTGTATGACTCCATGAGCCCAATGGGAGAAGCCTTATTTTTGTTGTTCCAACCAGCATGAATTTCATATACTAATTAAAGAGTTAGCCATCTTTCTTGTCCTTTAAAACATATCAAAAATCTGTGAGAGAGCCCTCTCTGACTAAGGTTGGAATGAATTTCTTCTCACCAAAGACGATATGAGCATATACTCCATCTAAGACTATTAACAAACCTAACCTTTTAGCTGTCTCAGCAATGTGAAGATGACATGAGATATAAGCCCTTGCTAGATGTTTTTGTTGTGTGGATGATCCTTACTCATAAACTCCCTTTCAAAAAGGTTTCCCTTTTGTTCCTCAAAACTGGTCAACTATGTCAAAATATGCAGCTACAGCAGTTTCGTAGCGCGCTACGAAACTGCTGCACATTAGGCATTATCTTCAGCAGTTTCGCAACGCGCGCTGCGAAACTGCTGTGTAATCAACAAAACACAGTTTTAATGCCAATTCTCCCTTACCTTAGCCTTTTCCTTTGAAATATTTTCAGTGATAACAGTGGCTCCACTTGGGATAGTGTG